>CAUYQU010047756.1:0-14422 GCA_963574635.1 Cheracebus regulus | reverse complement strand
GTGGACGCAAGCGGATCTATTAAGACCTAGGTCGCGAGCCTCTCCCGCGCACGCTGCCTGGCCTCCAGCATCTGCTTCATCCTGCGCGCTCTCTCGTGTCGCCCCTCGGAGCAGCAGCCGCCGCGACCGCCGCCACCCGGAAAGAAGTCAGAGACGCCGCGAGGTCGCTGCCACCGCCATGCCCAAGAATAAAGGTAATGCCGCCTGGACCCCCGGACCAAGGCTCTCCTTAGCAGGGTCTCCCAGGTCCTGCCCGTGGATTGCACGTCACCCAGGCCGCAGTGACGTTTTTTCCTTCCCGCCCTGACTGCCCATGCCTGGGCGCCCCGCAGGCGGCTGTGAGCTCAGGAGAGGATCTGGGAAGTTAACTCCTGTTGCCCAGTTTGGCCACATTGGGGTGGAGCCGACGCCATTTTTGTAGGGCCTCCTGCGGGAGAATGTGGGCTTTTTCTCCTGTTTCGCGCCAGACTGACCGCGACTCGGTGGGGACGGTGGCGGAAACCCTCCCCGGGGCGGCCTAGGCTTAGTAAATAGACCCTTTTGGCCTTCCCGGGCACGAAGGGTTAATCCCTGGAAGCCGTACTGAACTTTAAAAGAGTGATGCCTGCATTGGAGAGCACCAGGTACTCTTGCCTGGGTTTCTTTATGGGCAGTTGTTCAGTATTGTTGAGGCTACTCGCTGTTCCTTGTGAACAGTGGGTGAAACATTGTTGCATTTCTGAGGTCCATCTCTAGAGATTTACTCTCTCCAACCGTTTACAGGATAGGGCTTATTTTTGTTTGCAGAAGATTTGTTCCATATTTAGCCAAGTTTTTTGCTTTTGCTCCAGATCATGCATATGTTGTGAGAATAAAGACCTTTAAGTTTTCTCCTTTCTGAGGCTAAGTGTTACAAATGATCGGACTTGAAGATAACTTTATTTGGGATTTCCAAAACGGAAGGCCTAATCTAAAAAAAAAAAAAAAAAAGCGGAAGACTCCTAAAGAAATTACTTTTGGAGATTTACATTGTTCCTGTCATTTTTAATAGCCTTATAATTTATTGAAGAAAATTGTGCAAATAGATACAGGGAAACTATTGTATTTTCCTACAGGAGAGGAGTATATTTCATAGTCCATAAGTAGTCTCCTTTGAGTATTCATTCTTAGGAAACTCTCCCGTGACGCAGGCCTACTTCTGCTCTCTTTCCTACTTGACAGCTGGCTCTAGGGATTCTACCTCATTTCCTCTTTGTAGCTGTCCCTTATTACTTTATCTCTTAGGGTACTTGGTCGAGGTTCTATGCACAAGTTGGTGTAGTCCTCTCGGGGCACTCCACCTTGCTGCCTTTGGAGATCAAACTTGCAGGTCCTTTGTGTAGCAAGGATTTTCACTGCTCATTATTTCGGAAAAGATGGAATTAGAAGCAAAAAATTTTTTAGGTCTTACGGTTTTCTTCCCTATAATCCTTTATTCTCTCTGAGGTGGTAAGTGGATCACTGCCATCTCATTCTCACCTTTATTTCTAGTAATAAGATTTCCAATTGCCCCACTAAGCTGTAAACTCTAAAAGGCAGGAATAGTATCTGTCTTAATCACATTGGATGCTGAGGCACTTGACACTTAGTAGATGCTCAATAAATATTTGTTGGTTTAAGTCATCTTCCTCCTGTCGACTCCACCCTTAGGTAAATAATAGGTTCTGCTTTGGTTTCAAGGGGATAGGACTTCTACATTCAATCACATCTAGTTCACTAGCCTCATGTCTTGCATAAGAAGGAGCCTATCCGGGAATTTCTCTAAAACAACTCTGGTTTAAAGAATGTTGATGTCACTTTAATTTACACTCAGACCTAGTCTTATTCATTCAAAAGAGAATTTAAAGAACATCCCATTACATGGCAATAAAATATAGAGGAGAATGATCAGGGTATGGTTAATTCTGGTAAGTTAACAAATACTGAATCTTTTCTTAAATAACATTTGAGGCATACAAAAAATATAGCTAACATAGTGAACTTGGGAATCCAGTACTCTGAATTTAAGAATTACAATGTAGATTGAGGTAAAGCCTTCTGTGTATACCCCTCCCTAATCACCTTTTACTCTCTTTTTGGAGGTAATCACCAGGCTGAGTTTGGTGTTTATCATTACTGTACTGTGTAAAACCAATCAATTCTTAGTTATCTTAAGAATTGAGGAATAGTACTTTTCAAGACCTGAATTTTATGCGATGGGATTTACTAATGTAGGAATAAACTCATTTATTGTTCTATTTTTCTTCATTGGAAAATCCAGAAGCCCTGTGAAGATAATCTTGCTATGGTTACACAAGTAAGGGTAAAACTTGCCACATACTATGTGTTGAGTGACTTTTGCTTTGGATTGATTCATATCAGCTTATTCTACAAATTCTTAGAAACCCATCCTCAAATCAGGAAAAGGGGCATCCTTTGGCCCATTCATAAGCATTTAGGGTATAGTGCTTCCAAACTTTAAAGAAGTTACTGCATATGATTTTTAACTCATCACTCCGTTAGGAATGTATGGACTATTCTTGATCTATTCATTTGAAGAATTACTGAACCCAGGTATATTAACTCAATAAACAGCAGGTATGATCTTGCCCTAAAGGAGCTTGCACTCTGTTTTGCAGATCTGGTGTGATTAATGGCTTGATACTTTTCTCTTTCTAGGAAATTAGTTTCAGTGTTCTCTAAGAATGCCTCAGATACTGTATTCTAAGGACTCTAGGTGGGTCAGGAAATTGTAGAGGCCCACCTAAAATAGCACAGAGCAATGTGAGACTGCCCCAGGAGAGAGTAAGTGGACTTGATTCAAGAAGTTAGATTGTCTTTGCAGTGGTCAGGTGCACATTCGTGATGCTATTTGGGTTATGAACTTTTTGCTGCTTCCAAGCTCTTCCCATGAGTCTCTTAGTATCATTACTACTTACGGCCTTTTTCCTGCCTTTTGGAAATGGCTGCCAATGTGGTTTCGTTTCTGGAATGGGAGCAAAATGCTATGGAGAGGTAACCTAATGTGGGGGATGGGGCAGAAAAACATTGTGACTGTCGACACCCCAGCTTACTGACTGTAATCATCAGTGAGCTGATTTACTCACTGAAGCTGAGTTACTTCTCTGAGCTTCAGGAACTCATGAGTAAACTAGGAATAAATAACTGTTATGACCTCATGGGGTGATTGAGACAAGTAAATGGGCAGAATTATTGCATAGTGGTTAAGAGCAAAGTCACTGGGGTCATATAATAGAAACAGGGATGTTGAGTAGGGACCAGCATTATAAAAGAAAGTAAATTGGGTACCAAATGGATATTTTTTATTTTTTAAGAGAGTGTCTCGCTGTGCTGCCTAGGCTGGCCTGGAACTCCTGGACTTGCTCAAGTGATCCTCCCACCTGGGCCTCCTGAGTAGCTGAGACCCTAGGCATGTATCACTGCACCCAGTGAGATTTCAATATTTATGGTACTCTGCTGCCAAAAGTTTGAAAACCACAGTTCTCTGCCCAAACACTGTCTTCACTTAATTTTGAAAATATCGGGCTCCTTGCATAGGGCCTAGCTTTAGAAGGCACCCAAGATTTCCACTTAAAAGAATATGTATAGAATTGCATTTTTATTTCAAAAGGATGCATGCTAAAGTGAAAATTTTTAATGTTTTTTAATATAATATCTGCTATTTATGTTTATTTTATGTCAGAAAAATCCTCAAAGGAAATTCCAAGAAGGGTAGAGGGGTAATAATGTATTAAAGTTGTGATTGGAGATCGTAAATTTAATATGATTGAGTAGCCAAAATAGGTGAATTTTTAAATTTAAGTGATCTTTTAAAAAGTGGTTTATAAGCCTTAATTTCATTTTATTTCATACTGTTTTACAGATAATTAATATCATTTCCTCCCTTTTTTTTTAACCACCAGGTAAAGGAGGTAAAAATAGACGTAGAGGTAAGAATGAGAACGAATCTGAAAAAAGAGAACTGGTATTCAAAGAGGATGGTCAGGGTGAGTGTTTTCATAAATTATGCTTTTTAAAGTAACATCCTTTTTAGCTGAGGACTTTATTTATTTATTTATTTATTTTGAGACAGGGGTCTTGCTCTGTTGCCCAGGGTGAAGTGCAGTGGCACAATTACAGCTTACTGTAGCCTTGACCTCCTGGGCTGAAGTAGTCCTCCCAGTAGACCTCCTGGGACTAAAGGCACCACCACCACATCTGACTAATTTTAAACATTTTTTTATAGAGATGAGGTCTTCATATGTTGCTCAGGCTATTCTCGAACTCCTGGGCTCAAGTGATTCTCCCACCATGGTCTCGCAAAGTGCTGGGAACTAAGAATGTGTCATACAGTTCAGAGGGAATTGAGCCTCCAAAGCTATGGTCGACTCTTCTATGATTTAGTTGACAGTTCTATGATTAGCATTTTTGATAGTGAATGGTGCTGTATAATGTATTGAGTAGACCATGGACATTTGAAGGATCAGCCTTAGGTCCTTATAGACCTCTCCATTCTCCAGTGCCATTAGCATATACCTTCTTAAACTACAATAAAATGAAACTGAACAGTTAACTGACCTTATTAGACTGAAGAATTTTGTAAGTGCCAGACCAAGATACATAGCACTAGTCAAATAAATCCTAACTGGATCGTTTGCCTTTTCCTGTTATTTTTATTTCGAGTCATTTCAAACCTACAGAAAAGTTGCAGTATTAGTATAATAAACTCCCTTAAATCCTTCATCTGTACAGACACATGTAAAGAAATATATATGTACATATATATGTAGGGTTTCTTGTCATTAGAGACATCATGCTACTTTTCCCTTACTTGATCATGTGTCTCCTAAGAGCAAATATATTTTCTTATATAACTGGAAGAGAATTATCACACTCAGGTAATTTGACATTGATAGAATATTATCTAGTATGTACTCCAAATTCCTATTTCCCCAGGTGTTCCAATAATTTCCAGTACTTTAGCTTTTAATAGAACTTTGGGTGGATTTATTATGCCATACATATAAACCACTAAAGATGAGATAGTTTTCTGGCTAAAAGTCATTTTGTTTCTTAGCCTTAGTCATCCTTGCCTCTAAAATAGCAGCTGACTTGAGCAGACACTGCGTTAATATTACTTTTTTCCTCACTTCGGAAGAAAGGCTGCCTTTGAGTTGACCAACCTTGTTAAGGTGGTAGGTGGGTGCCAGGCTCATTGTAGTCTGAGTAATTCACTTCCAGAAGTCCACCCCACAGTTGAGCCTTTCTAAGTGAAGTCTCGGTATATTTACAAATCAATGAGCATCCTCTCTGGGGGTTAGTCATATTCTAATTCAACAAAGACACAAGGTTAAGCTGTTTTTGTTTGCTAAATGTACTAAAAATTATATGAGATTCACAGCTAAAGGCACTGAGGGAAAGAGCCAAAAGTGGGATAGTCACCTTATTCAAAATGAGTCGATAATTAAAATATGTCTAATAGCAGAGACAGCATGTTATAGAAATAGCATTACGGAGTCTTGGTTCTAACTGCCATTAACTAACCCGATGTTTATCACTCCCTCATGTTTATTTATATTTTTCCTATGTATATTTATTCCCAACTAGTACAAATATATTTTCTTGTCAGTTTCATGTGGACTTTAAGTTGCTTTTATCAAAAGTTGAACAATATTTCATACCGCTTTCCTTTCTCCCCTTAGAGTATGCTCAGGTGATCAAAATGTTGGGAAATGGGCGGCTAGAAGCAATGTGTTTCGATGGTGTAAAGAGATTATGTCACATCAGAGGAAAATTGAGAAAAAAGGTAGGTGTGATTTGTTTTACTTTAATAATAAAGTTGGTTAAGGGAGAAAATGCCTCTACAGTTTTGTTTTCTTGGTGGTAGTGGTTTTTTTTGAGACGGAGTCTCGCTCTTGTCACCCAGGCTTGAGTGCAATGGCACGATCTCGGCTCACTGCAACCTCGCCTCCTAAGTTCAAGCGATTCTCCTGCGTCTGCCTCCCGAGTAGCTGGGATTACAGACACCCGCCACCACGTCCAGCTAATTTTTTGTATTTTTAGTAGAGATGGGGTTTCACAATGTTGGCCAGGCTGCTCTCAAACTCCTGACCCCAGATGATCCACCCACCTTAGCCTCCCAAAGTACTGGGGTTATAGGCGTGAGCCACCACGCCCAGCCACCTCTACAGTTTTTAACTGTCCATGGACTTCATTTTCGGAAATTCCCAAAAGACTTACTTAGGTAAACAATGATTTACCTATAAGTCAAATAAGAAGGTCTGTAATAGTAATCTTATACAGGTTCTAATGTTAAAGAATCATTTGTATCACTAATGTTTTATGCCTGCCCAAAATGTTTAACCTGAATTTGAATCATGAAGAAACAATCCATAAGTCCAAATTGAGAGACATTCTGCAAAAACAAACAGCCCAGCTTTTTTTTCCATGTCTTTTTTTGAGACATGGTCTTACTCTTGTCACCCAGCCTATAGTGTAGTGGCACAATCTCGGTTCACTGTAGTCGCGACCTCCCTGGTTCAAGCAGTCCTCCCACTTCAGCCTCCCATGTAGCAGGGATTACAGGCCTTTGCCACCATGCCTGGCTAATTTTCTGTATTTTTCGTAGAGATGAGGTTTCTCTGTGTTGCTTAGGCTGGTCTAGAACTCCTGAGTTCACGGAATCAGTCCCCCTTGGCCTCCCAAAGTGCTGGGATTACAGGCGTGAGCCACCATGCCAGCCCAAACTAAAATCTCTTAATTTCTAAACTAACTGTTACTCTGGAATGTAACAATATAAACTAATTGTTACTCTGGAATATTTTAAATATGACCGACAATGACTTTTCTTTTGTAGGTTTGGATAAATACCTCCGACATAATATTGGTTGGTCTCCGAGACTACCAGGTAAAAATTACATGTAAATTTTTCATTTTTTACTGGCTTGAATTTGATAAGCCATTTCTTAGAGCCAGTTGTGTTTTAGGCATTGTGCTAGATATCCCAGGGATTATGTTTAAATCAAAATCTGGGAGCCATTATTTTAGGGCATACAGCTGGATGAGGTAAGTGCCCATCTCACAAAAGGCTCATAGCCTGGTAGTGGAGAGAATGAAGACAAGCACACAAGTAATTACAATACACATCACGACATAGGTATGTGCTATAAATCTAGATGAACACTTGAGAAAGAAAGAAAATGATGATTGCCTTTCATGATCTTAACCCTTGACTCTGTAGACTCATTGTGGGTCTGTGAGATCCGTTTGACTTCCACCTATTAGAATTCATCCCTGTGTGATAATATCTCTATTTGTATAGCCTTGATCATACTTTGATTTTTTTTTTTTTAATCCAGAATAAGGAATTTAAATCTTCACTTTACACCATTGTTTCTCAACTGTGGGCAATTATGCCCTCCAGGGGACATTGGCAGTGTCTGGAGACTTTTCTGGTTGTCACAACTGGGGGATGGGTGCAGTGCTGTTAGCATGTAGTAGATAGAGGCTGGGGTGATGCTAAACATCCTGCAGGGCACAGGACAGCATCCCTTAACAGAATGGTCCACCTCACAATAATCCCTGGCGCCAAGGTGAGAAAGCCTGCTTTAAATTCATACCATTTTCATGTCCATTTTTTTCTTTTGATCTTAACAATAACCCCAGAAGTAGAATAAGTAATTCCCTGTTTGATAAGGACACCAAGGTTTCGAAATGAGTAACATTCTGACTGTAAAGTGACAGCCAGGACCAGTACTTCTGATTTGAATTTTTTTGTGATCCTGCTTTGTCCCTCCCACTTACAGGGTGGTCTGTGGCTCGATGGCATCACTGTCTTCTGGAAGCTTGTTACCAATGCAGGTTCTTTGACTCTTCATTCAGAACATGCACTTTAATAAGATCTCCATGGGCTTCTATATACTTTACATTTTAAGACGTACTGGTCTGAATCACACTGTCCTTGAAGTTGAAGCAATCAATTTTCTCCCTTAACGGAGTTAAATTCTTTTCAAATGGGGAAGTAGAAACATTCTAAGGCAGTATTTCTCAGTGGGACATTTGCATCAGAAATACCTAAAGAATTTCTCACAATACTAATTCTTGGGCTTCAATTCTTTGGTTTTTTTTTGTTTGTTTGTTTGTTTTTTCACTATCTCCAGTAATGGCTATAAGCAAGGGCTTCACTTCTATCTTCACAAGATATAAAAACTTTACAGGAGATTTTGATTGATACTTAGCCAAAGAAGCACAGATAATATGGAAAAGTATAATTTCCTTAGGTCATTATACCAGTCTTAGTTCAGTGTCAATTTTGGAATTGCAATGTTTGATCACCCCGAAAATTACCGTCCCAGGGAACTTTTGTATTTCAAAAGACTTCTAATCGAAGGGTAATATTAAATAATCTAAAATATGGGGTCTGCATAGTTCTGCTCTTATTAAAGTGAGATCTTCAAATATATATTTCCTAAGCCTCCTAGTCATCATTCCGTCATGCATGTAAGCTTCCTCCTGAGTTAAACCCAAGTATATTTTTCAGAGGGTAAGAGAAAGCTTTAAAATTTAAAAGGAGAAAGATTTATAATAAAATGGTGAGATTTGATTGTTTATTCAATATGAGAATTTATGAAATAACTGATGTTTCATTATGATCAGTTTTTAAAGTTATTGTCTCTATTCAAGGATAACAAAGCTGATGTAATTTTAAAATACAATGCAGACGAAGCTAGAAGTCTGAAGGCATATGGCGAGCTTCCAGAGCATGGTAATGTCTGGGTTATTATATTAACTTGTTATATGGTATTTAGGTTATCTGTTGGTGTTTAGGTGAAGGAACTGTGGATTTTGCATATTTACTTTAGTGCTTACGTTTTTAGTTTTAAGTATGCCTGCCTGTGCTTCATAATACTAGATACTATAATAAAGAAATTACTGGAATTCTGTTTCTAATAAATATGGTGAAGAGTTATGCTCCATAAGATTTGGACTTCCACATAATGCCACCCAAAGGAATAATTTTGTTATAGTATCTATTTTAAAATTTCTTCCTCAAGAGATTGTTAGTGCTCATGTGAGTTAAACATGAAGTGCAAGTCAGCCAGGCATCGTGGCACATGCGTGTGGTGTCAGCCAGTTGGGAGGCTGAGGCAGGAGAATTGCTTAAGTCCAAGAGTTTGAGGATGCAGCGACCTATGATCACGCCACTATTCTCAAGCCTGAGTGACAAAGCGAGACCTTGTCTCAAAAAAGTTTAAAAAAAAAAACAAAAAACGTGAAGCAAGGGCACATAATTAGGTACCATTATTGACTTTTGTTTGTTTGTTTGCTTTGAAATGGAGTTTCCCTCTGTTGCCCAGGCTGGAGTGCAGTGGTGCAATCTCGGCTCACTGCAACCTCCACCTCCAGGCTGAAGCGGTTTTCCTGCCTTAGCTTCCCGAGTAGGTGGGATTACAGGCATGCGCCACCAGGCCCAGCTAATTTTTCTGTTTTTAACAAACAACATGGGGTTTCACCTTGCTGGCCAGGCTGGTCTCCAACTCCTGACCCTCAGGTGATCCAGCCACCTTGGCCTCCCAAAGTGCTGGGATTACAGGCATGAGCCACCATGCCCGGCCTCGTTACTAATTTTTATTAAAAAGTTGTATGTCCATTTATCCTTGTGTAATAGTATCCCATAGGATTTTTTAAAAGCAGCATTATTGGTTTTCACTCCTCCAAATACAAAAGTAATGAATTCTTCATGCAGAAAACCTAAAAATCAGTCCCTTAAAACCTCATCAGAGGGGAAATATACTTGACGTACTATATCGTAGGCCTGCATTTTTACTTGGCAGTTACTATTTTTGGCTCTGTTGTATCTGATTATGTAAAAACATTGTTATGAAATAACCTAATTTTACTTAAGCATGAAAGTCTGCTGAAATTACTTACTTGGCATTTCTGATCTAAGAAATGTTAATATATCTAGGAATAGGACTACCCCTTCCTGATTCATTTTCATTGCTTAGCAATAATCATGATTGGACCAGATCTTTCTGATTGATGAGTCTATCTGATGATTAGTGAACCAGCTGTTCTTGTCTCAAGGAAATACGTTGTTACCATGTGCTCAAACCTATTAAGAAGTATACCTGGAAGTTATAATAGCTTCAGAATTAGTGTAATTAGAGCCTGTCTTACTAAAAATAACTTTGCAAACAAAAGAAAATGGTAACACAAATACTCCCCATCTTGACATAGCAGTGACACTACAGGGAATTTTGTTTTGTAAAATACTCTTTATAGTAATTGTGTTATATAAAAGTTAGGAATGCTTTTGTTATGAAGCTTTGATTAAACTACAGTGCTGACTTAGTGTATTTCTTATTGTGTCCTTAGCTAAAATCAATGAAACTGATACATTTGGTCCGGGAGATGATGATGAAATTCAGTTCGATGACATTGGAGATGATGATGAAGATATTGATGACGTAAGTAAATGTACCTTACATTTTCCAATTTTTGTTATTATTCATGGAGAAATCGGCTTTCCCCTATCATCCATTAGTTTTAAGAACATGGGGCATTTAAATAAGGGTATATTTTGAGAATTGTCTGAATTAAATAGTATTATTTAGAAGACAACTAGTTGAACTGTTTATATTTTGAAAATTCTTACAACCCTCTTCAATCTGTCTTCCTGAAAAGATCAGTGTTTACATTGGCAGTATTAACACCAGCCACTCTAATCATAACTTGTTTAATAGTCTCTAAAGAGATAGCCAATAGGAAATTTAGTGAACAGTTGAAAAATAGAAGATCTTATCAAAGGAACATGGCTTTTTAATTGAAATATTAGTATGTTGAAAGAATCTTGTTTGAACCAGCTTGATATGAAGCATTGGAATTAGAATATACACTGAAAGCCTTGACAAAATGGAGGCCTGTTGCCAATTATGGTATTTTTAGCTCTTGGGTGTGTACTGTTGGCAAACTTTTGGCTTGCAGTTGGTATGTTTATTTTGAGGAAAATGTCCTTTCCTAATAATAAAGTAGTAATGCCCATAGGAGTAAATGCTTTACTGTACTTCTGCTGTTACTGCATTTGAATGAAATTCAGACTTAATCTTTTGGCAGTATAAGTTTATTTAGGGATTGGGGTGTTACTCTTAAATCTGTTTTGGGCTCTTCATTTTAAACCTCTTTACCTGAAATGTAGTTCAGAAACCCCCTGTGTATTTAAATCCAAAAATAATAAGCCAGATGTGGTGGTATGCTCCTGTAGTCCCAGTTACTCAGGAAGCTGACAGGTGAGGATCACTTGAGCCCAGAAGTTCAAGACCAGCCTGGGCAACACAGCCAGACCTTGTCTCTAAATAAATAACATAATAACATTAAATTCGATGCAAAGATGGAATTTCAGAATACCAAGAGCAGTTGTTCCTGACCAAGAATACTCACACTTTGAGTTAAATTACTAATGTTATAGACATTTTAACACATACGTAAAAATAGGAAGTGAGAAATATATTGTTCTGTTATTTTCTTAATTTTGGAGATCCTGAGCCAAGAGGAGTCTTGTGACTAAACCGTTACTAATATTTTGACAATAGAATTAACAATTCTATTCTTTGGTAAGAACTTGCAGCTGACACGTGGATTAAGTGCCACCCCAAACATTTTGACAACCGGGCAGGAATAGAAGGCCTCTTTAAAAAAAAAAAAAAAATAAGGAGCCTAATCAGAGGACATATATGAATATGAAACCACATGCACCAAGATAATGGGTTGAGAATCTAGGCAAGAGTCAAGATTTTCTCAGTAAAAATTCCTGGATCTGGGCCAACAACTCCTCAGAACTGGACCCAGCTGGCTGGCTGGAAAAAAGATGGTAAAGACAGTGGTTATTAAAGGGGTTCTCTTGAACATTTTGTAAAAATTTGCTCTGTCACCTGAGAACCCTACTTCTTTAAGACATTTCTCAAGGTGATTTATAGATGTTCTAACTGTAACCAGATTGACTCAGGAATTAGGTCAGTATCACCCCTGATGTCTGCTCCCATCGAGATACAAAAATCTCAGATTGCTAGCATTGAAGGAAAGGAAGGAGACAGTAAACTTTATTAGGAATTACATGTAATAGTACAAAGGAGATCATAATGATTTACTTATAGCAGGCCAGAATTATAGGAATTTCTTCTTCAAACTAGATTTGTTTCTCGGGTAGCATAAGTAGGTGAATGTCTCTTACATGTGGAATAGACTGTTAGAATGTAAGAATTCTTTTTCCTTTCATTGATATTCTTTTTTCCCTTCCAGATCTAAACTGAACTCAAGATTTTACATTCCATCTTTTCTGACGATTGTCCTACAATTTGGATTTTGGCCATGACGAAGATTAAAATTTCATTAGCATGAATACAGTTTGTTAAAACAGACTGATTTGTTCCTAAGGTATTTTTATTTCTTTTAAAACTGATAATGCTGAATTATCTTAAGTGAGATGTTAAGCCCACTTTGTTCTTTTAATATAGTGGAGCTTATGGGTAGAAGACCACGTCTACTATTAAAAAAAAAAAAAAAATCACTGCTTTTCCTACCACTTCCAATAAGAAAATGGATGTTTTAAAGAAATAATTTGCCTTGTCCTCATCATGGAATATGATTAAGCCTGGCCTCTTGATTGTATAGAGTCATTATGTATATTCCAATTAACCTAGGTATTCCCTTGAGATTTTGATACAATTTGAGGGAAGCAGAAATCTGCATTTGAAGTAAAAAATAAGTCTGTCATATTTAAGTAGCCTGTGGCTATTTTTATACTGATTTTGATATCATGTGTTCTTTTCATAATCGTATTTTGCCACCATAATCATATCCAAAAAATGCATTTCCAAAATGCAGTTTTCAGAACCTGGGTTTTAATAGCAATTTTGAAATTGTAAGCTTTGTAGTTACAGAAATTGAACACTAGGTGGCACTCAGTTATCCAAACATGTGGAAGTACTAATAAAATTGTTTACTTTTCTTTTACTATGTGTAAGAAATATCCCAAACATGAAAAGATTGTTTTGATCATATGCACGTATGTAGACTATTTTTACAGAGCAGAAAGTTTGTTAAAAGTGTGATTTTTATTTTCAGAAGTCATATACATGTAAGCTACAATTTTGAGTGCTTTATAAACACTTGAGATATATAAATGAAATTTTAATTTCGTAACAACTTGTAAAAATAAAAATAAAAAAATTTGTTGAAAACTCTTTTCAACATATCCCTAAGCTAGGGGAAGAGGAGGGAATAACAACTCAATGAAAAGATGGTCTCCAATTTCTGAATGGAAAAGCTACAGCTGAGAAATAAAATAAAATGTCATGGTGCAGAATATGTTATGCCCTTATTTTTATCATGTGAACAGTTTTGGTTTTTTGTTTTGTTTTTTTTTTTTTGCTTGTATTGGGAACTGGGTTTACTGGTAACTTCCTTATTTAGTTTTTATTTATCAACTCTAATAAAGTGAAACTAGGGCTGAGCTAGTTAGCCCTCACTAACCAAACTGAAATCATATGCAACATTAGAAGAAGAGATCTGTCATGTAGCTCGTGACACTTTTATTCTATTAGTCCCCAGGGAACTTTTCAGTGATGAAAAGTAATACACAGGGGAATACCTTCACCTGGCTTCACAAGGAAAACAAGCAAATCTTCTCTATCTACTCTTAACTATAATTTCCTAACTACAAACTCTAGATTCAAAAATCTGAGGTACTATAAAACATTAAGTTGAAGAATAGAAATTAAGAGTGCATATGGGGGTTTATATTTCCTATTCTATGGAGTTCCTGAACACATCTAAATGGAATGCATCTGAGACTAAGGGCTGGTTTTTTAATCCCTGTAAGAAACCAGCCTTGAAGAATCAATAGTTGTCTCCATCGATATTCTAAACCTCCTAAGATATTTAGGTTTCTGTATATAAAAGTGTTTTTGCTAAATTTACAGTATGTATAGATCCTGTCATATTATTTTACTAAGAATGTTTGAACTTGGCATCATATATGATATAGTTCCTGGTAGGAATAGCACAGCTCAAACATTAATTTTTCTATTTACCTCCTCTAACCCGTGGTTTGAAGAGTTTCTAAAAATTCAGCTATAACCCTAGTTCATGTATTTGCTGGTGACTGTTCTTGCCAAGGTAGTAATAGCCCAATTGGGCTGTTACATCCTAGGAAATCTCGAATCATAATGATTAAAATAGTTGGGGTAAAGTTGTAGCTTATATGCAATACTACTTGGAGGAATCCTTTCACTAATTTGTATTTAATGTGGAAGTTGTATAGTTTCATTGATGTAATCATAAATAATGGAAGTGGTCTTCAAGAAGTTTTATTTTTCATTTTTTTTGCTTATACTCTGATTCCTGTAATACAATGCTATAAGCTATG
>CAUYQU010047755.1:0-25749 GCA_963574635.1 Cheracebus regulus | reverse complement strand
AAATGCAAATCAAAACCACATTGAGATACCATCTCATGCCAGTTAGAATGGCAATCATTAAAAAATCTGGAGACAACAGATGCTGGAGAGGATGTGGAGAAATAGGAACACTTTTACACTGTTGGTGGGAGTGTAAACTATTTCAACCATTGTGGAAGACAGTGTAGCAATTCCTCAAGGACCTAGAAATAGAAATACCATTTGACCCTGCAATCCCATTACTGGATATCATTCTATTACATATTTTTATATGTTACTGGATTCAGCTTGCCAATATTTTGTAAGGATTTTTAATTTATGTTTATAACTGAGATTGGTTTATAATTTTCCTAGTCTATGCTGTTCTTTTCAGGTTTTAATATCAATTTAGCCTTCCAAATGAAGTAGGAAGTGTTCCTTCTTTTAATGTGTTCAGAAATGGTTTCTGTGAATTGAAATTTTTTTACATTAATGTTCATTAGAAATCACCAGCAAAACCATTCAGAGCTGCTATTTTCTTTTTCCAAAGAATATTACTTACTAATCCACTTTTAATGGCTACAGGAATATTCAAGTTTCTAATTAGTTGAGTCAGTGTTGATACATTTCTTTTCTCCCAAAGAATTTTTGATTTCATCTAAATTTTCACACTTATTTGCAGGAAATTTTTATAAAACCCACTTATCTTTATATCAATAGTATCTATGATTATGTCTTCCTGTCTTCCTTTTCACTCTAATATTCTACATTATTAGCCTCTACTTTTTTTAAGTTTTATTTTAGCTTTAACCAGTCTTTTTCCTGATGAATCTCAGTAGAGGCATGTCAAGTTAAGTATTCTAATCAAGGAGCCAATTTGGCCATATTGGTGATGCAATTACACTTTTACTTTCTGTTTCATCCATGGCTGCTATTTTTAAATATTTCTTTCCTTCTACTTTCTTTGGGCTTATTCTATTTTCTTTTCCTAACTTTTTAAGTTGGATGCTTATCACACTAATTTTCAGCCTTGTTTCATTCCTAGGATAAGCCTTCAGACTACAAGGCTTGATTTGGTCTTCTTTAAATTTGCTTGGTTTCTTATAGTCTCTTGCTCTTTATTCATATTTTCAATCTCTTCTTTTATTTAAACATATTAAACACAATTAATATTTCATAGTCTTTTTCTTATAATTTGAACTTTTAAAGTCTTTGCTTTCTGATTCTGCTATTTATTCTTTCTACTGGCTATCACTTATGGTGGCCTGTTTTCTTGCATGTTTTGTGATTTTTCTCTTTTTTTTTTTTTTTTGTACTGTATATTGGGTTTTTTTGGAACTTTACCTGGAAAAATGCTTAAAGGCCTATGTGGTCCTTTAGAGAATTTGCCTCTGCCAATAGCTGGGGGCATTATCAACCAAGAATGTAGCTACATTCTCTATCTGAAGTTTTTAGATCATCTTGCACAGCACATCCATGCAAGAGCCAGCTGTGGTTATGGATTCTAAGAACAATTTTTTCATCTTTTACTTGACTCAAAGCTTTAAAACAGAAAAAATTCCCTGGAGTCCCCTAAGTGTGAGGAGGTGGGAATATGGTAAAGTTATTCTTAGTTTGCCTCTGCAGTAGCAGTATAGCTGTCTGGAATCCCAGCTTTATTTGGTGGTGGTAGTAAGGTTCCTGCTATGCCTCATCTTGAGTAGCCCAGACTTCTGTCTCTTTTCTTCAATGTCCTTGTGGCTACAAAAACCAGGGCTCAAGTTCATCTATCTAAAAATTGCCAACAAGAATAAATAACCTGATATGGTTTAGTTGTGTCCCCACCCAAATCTCATCTTGAACTGTAGCCCCCATAATTCCCACATATCATGGGAGGGACCCAGCAGGAGGTAATTGAATCATGAGAGCAGGGAAGGTCTTTCCCATGCTGTTCTCATGATAGTGAATAAATCTCATGAGATCTGATGGTTTTATAAAGGACAGTTCCCCTGCATACTCTCTTGTCTGCTGCCATGTAAGACATGACTTTGCTTCTCATTTGCCTTCTGCCATCATTGTGAGGCCTCCCCAGCCATGTGGAACTGTGAGTTCATTAAACCTCTTTCCTTCATAAATTACCCAGTCTTGGGTATGTCTTTATTAGCAGCATGAGAACAGACTAATACATAATCCATACTCTACTTATCATACAAGCTCCCTGCTATGGCTTAGCTTTGACCCTTGAGGTTCTTTCTTACTCAAGAGCTCATGTACATTTTAAAATGTATGTTTAAAAAATATATTTCATTCAACACTTTTTGTTGTTTTCAGCAAGAAAACTGACATAAAAATAACAAGCTACTGACAACATCAGCTGAGCATGAACAGGAGTGAGATTCCCATGTTCAGAAGGGTTCAGGTTGCACAACTTAGTAGAAAGGTTGATATGAATGGAAATCCCATTTGCAAGAAGTCAGACTACATCAGGGAACAAACAAGCTTCATCTTGCTAGACAGATCTAAAGGATTGGTAGTGGCTAAACAAAAAATGGTCTTGAGGAGGATTCTAAGTATGCATAAACATTCACTGAGAAAAAAATCATGACTGCTTACCAATGTGCCCCAGGTATATGTGAGCAAATGAGCACTGATCAGGTATGTACAGTTTCTGAAACACAATTATTTCTTTATAATTTAATGAATCATGAGTCTGTAGTCATTTTTATATGGAACAAAAATAAGAAGTTCTCTCTGAGATGTAACAAGAATACAGTATAAATAAAGAGGGAAAATCAGAATCAGGATTACCTAAAATGATAAAATACATTAAAATCTGTTATGATCAGCATGATCAGCACTCTTCTCAGGGCATGGGGGTATGGCCCGAAATTGTATCCAGCTGTAGTTGACAGGACAGTTTATAGTCAATTCCACATATGAAACTGATTCATCTGAAATTAACCCTCAAAAACTTTCAATTCTATACACCGAAGCAAAGATGATGTTTATAGTGAAAAAACTGATTTGTGCTAACTTCCACAAATACCACAGTAGAAAGCTAGTGTTGCGGTTGGGGTATTGAGAGGGAAATGTAAAGGAAATAAACTGGGTATAGAGAATGGGGTTTAGTCAGGAGGAAGGGCATGGCAGGTTCTACATATACCTCCTTTATTCAACAAAAGTAGATTGATAATGATAAAACTATTTCAGTCTATAAATATTAAATAGGCAGTGACTCTAAATAGCTTTCAGATATTGCTGCCATAAGGTAAATTTTAAATAAATATTTATACAGACAATAATAGAAAAAGGCTTTTCTAAGGGGAATATAGTTACAGGGTAAAAAAAATCATATTCTCCCATAAAAATATGCCTTTTGCTTCTTTTATAGCCATAAATTCCATAAAAATGGAAAGTGATGCAATCGAACATACATGAGAACTGAGGCCAGGGAAGGTCTGTCTCTGTGATGGCCAGAAGAAAAGCCAATCAGAATTACATCACATGCTTTATATGAAGTCCATGTGGACATCAGGCACACTTCATCCCGTCTGAAATTCTTACCCCACTTCCATCTGTGACACAACCTACACCCTGAAAAAAACAGCCTGCCAAGGAAAACAGCTTCTTTTTCACTACAGATACGGCTCTCATGTCTAGAAAGTGATATGCTTACTATCATGCAGTTTGGGTTACGAGGTTTGTAATCTATCAGAGATTTATAAGAAAATGTGTTACAAATTCAGAATAAAGGAGGAGATCTAAGATAGCAAATCAGCGTCTTTGGCAAACACTGGAAACAGAGGGAGCAGCTAATATAGAAATACTGGAATGAGTAGATGAAAAATGTGTTAGACTAGGAACAAAGCCTTGTGCAGAAAGGAAATGCCATTATTCTTTCCCTACCAGAAAAACAATTATGTATTTGGTATGTTCCATTCTCTGAGGCTTCATAGAGCTCCTGAAAGTAATTCACGCTTTCCATGGCCTCTGAGATTCAGCTCTCACAGTTTGATTCCTCTAACCCTTCAGTGTTAGGTAGGAATTGGAGTTTCCAACAGGGGAGAGGTGCACATCTGAGATCTCCCAGAGGCTCAGTTCTCAGAGACAATGTTCATGTGCCAAAGGACTTCCAAGATGCCAGGATTTCTACCATGGCTGACTATGTTTAGTATTCCTGCCTTCACACAAGCTGAGTTTTGCATCCCACCTTCTACCTTTCCAAAAATATTATATCATGGTTTTTCTATGATGTCATATTTGTAAAAGCAATTCAGGCATTCATTGCTATTTAATTTAACCACAGAGCTTTCAAGAGGCCCTACCAATTCCAACTAGCTGCTCTGGATCAAAATGGAAGTGTATCTCCTTCCACATGGCTATTTAAAATACTTCCTTTCCCTCCAATCTATATGATTTATTCATTTTAATAAGTAATGCAAGCAGCATTCCCAGGCTTAAATGAGGAATCACACTCATCACTCAAAATAGGAGCATTGGGCTGAGTGTGGTGGCTCACATCTGTAATCCCAGTACTTTGGGAGGCTGAGGCAGGCAGATCACTTGAGATCAGGAGTACAAGACCAGCCTGACCAACATGGTAAAACCCAATCTGTACCAGGAGGTGGAGGCTTCAATGAGCCAAGATCGCACCACTGCACTTCAGACTGGGTGACAGAGTGAGACCCATCTCAAAACAAACAAAAAACCAAGTAAAGGAATTTTAAAAATAAGTAATTAAAGTAATGATAGGAAACATTAGCAATAAATGTTATAGTTCAATCCAATAAAAACATTCTTCCAATGGAGGAAATATTAAAAATTGACCCTCACTAGTACATTTTAGCTAATTTTTAACGGTAAAAGGGGTAGCTGCATAACATTATAAGAATTCATTTTATTTGCATTTCTTAGAAATCCATTTTTCCCATTAGTCAAGTTAAATATAACACTTATTATTATTATTTGGTTATACTTCTTCAATAATAATGTTTATAATTATAAGCTACTTTTTTGAGCCAAGTACCGTAACTACACTATTTCATTTGAAACTTCATTTAGTCCATCTGAACCATCCTATAAGGTTGGTGCGATTGCCCCTGTTTTATAGAAGAAAGTGTGGTTGAGTGACTTTGGTCACTCCTCAAGTCACTCCCTATGCAGCTGGCAAAGGGAAGCTCGAGACTTGCTGGAGTCTGCTTTTGTCTTCAGTCTGCACTCTTTCCACCTCACTCCACTATTTTCCTCAAACATTCTTCTGACCTGACCATTTTTGGAACCATTAAAAGTAACTAGCCATTAAAAGTTAAATCTAACTCAAGGATTGATGGTCTCTCAGACAAATGTGGGCTAATAAAGGTCATGACTTGCTGAAGATCATATAAATGTTTTATTCACCTGGACAGAGTCCATGATGAGGGGCAGAGTTTACAAATTTCATGACATTTTCAGCTGTAGAAGTGGCTTGAACAATCTCCCACTGTGGAATAACAGAGTCAGGAGGAAAAGTTTAAGCCAAAACAATAATTTCCCCCAAACTTCTTGAGTTCACTCATATCTGTGCCTCTGGTCTTCATTCCCAGAATGATTTGGGCACTGTCTGCAGGTCACCCTAGTACTGTGCTTGCCGAACCTCGGCTCAACCCTCTGAGAGAGGGGGACTGCAAGAAACAAACCAGAAGGACGGACTGAGCAGGGAAACCCATTCTGCATTTTGAGGCAGTCCCTGGTTTCATTCAAATCCACTGGACAGTCCCCTCACATCTCAACGCCTTGATCCACATTTTCAGCACAATCTCAACATCTAGTTAGAGATGGAAACTTGACAGAAGTAAGCATAGTTTTGTCTTTTTTCCTTGAGGAAACATACATGCATGCATGCATACACACACACACACACACACACACACACACAAACACACACACACACACAAGTCGTGGTTAAGTAAACGCTAGATAGATATCATTATTTCCTCCCTATAACTTGCAAACTCAGCAAGGAGTATGCACATATTTCACAACTGATAAAAATCATTTAAACATTTTTCTCTCCTCTCCCACTGCTTTCTCACAGAGGTTTGCATTACTCTAACTCTGCTGCACTTCATAAAGCAACAAACAAGATTAAAACCTAGAACAAGAGAACAGGCATATTTAAGAGCAAGTGGTAGAAAAAAAAGAAAAAAAAATTTTAATTGATATGGTTATTAATTTCAGAAGGAAAATGGTTTAAACAGAGGAAGAGACAAAAGTATCTCAAAGTCTCAAAAGACCTATTTGGGCTATTCATAAATTTAATAATTATGCATATGTAAAAATAATAGACATTCAGGTGCTTGGTCCATTTAAAGCCTGAAGTTTATTTTTGAAAAATATAAGCCAAAATCTTTTAAACTGACAATAACAACATAAACTAATGGAGCAGGTTACTCAAAAATATTTTATAAAGATTCCATAGCAATAGATAACAATAATAATATTAATACCATTATCAACAACAATGCCTGACATTTGATGGATACTTTCTAGAGATCAGACAAGGGACTAAGGGCTTTAAATGAATAATCTCTTGGAATCATCAGACCAACCCAGTGATGTGGGTATTTTTCTTAGCCCTATTTCATGGATAAAGAAACTGGGGCTTAGGGAAATTTAATGATTTAACTCAATGGCAGCATTGAAATTCAAAACTATTTATGTCTTAAACACTATGCTAAAACCAAAATAGCTTAATAACTTTTTTTTCTTTTTGAAATATAGTCTTGCTCTGTTGCTCAGGCTGGAGTGCAGTGGTACAATCTTGACTCACTGCAACCTCCGTCTCCTGAGTTCAAGTGATTCTCCTGCCTCAGCCTCCTGAGCAGCTGAGATCCATGCCTGGCTAATTTTTGTATTTTTTGTATTTTTTGTTTCACCATGTTTGCCAGGCTGGTCTCAAACTCCTGACCTCAGCTGATCTGCCCACCTCTGCCTCCCAACCTAATAACATTTAAATGAGTTAAATTGGCTTGTAGTAACAACATATTTTGAGACAATCACCTTCTAAGAGAGGCAAGAAATTTAGCAATGATAGCAACTTCAAAAAAATAGCAAACTTAGAATGATGGTGGAAATTTGGAAGAGAGTGGACTATAAATATGTTAATTCCCAAGAAAGAGGAACACCAAAGGAACTCCTAATTAAAGCCTGAAACTCTCAGTAAGGAGAAATTCCACCAAAGGCTTTCCCTGATTGCTTTTTGGAAGCTATATGTCTGAAACAAAAATCTTACGCCTTCTCCTTTTTTGTTCATATATTAAATAATATCACATAAAGCATATTATATGAGTATTTGAAAAAAGTACGTATGTAGACTGTAACTTTCTAGTCACATTAAGAACATAAAAGTTTATAACTCTGGACCGTACCTTGGTCTTCATAAACTTGGAGTGACTTTTGTAAACCTCAATTTGTTTGATCTCCTCCTCACGGTCCTCAGTGTTCAGCACACCATTGGCTTTTAACATCTGGATCTCATCCTCGAGATCCCTTATGTTTCGCTCCAATGAAGCAATTTTTGTGTCCTGTTGGTAAAGAAGAAAAGAAAAATAAAAATAAAGAATAAAACTTATTTTTAAGATCATCAACACAGAATTTAAGAAAGTAATTTTGGTACTGCTGTTATACATTAACCATGGTATAGATATAATCCTGAATTCAGGACAATTTACTTTTTTCACAGCTGAGGATCATTTGTGAGATGATGGTTTAAGCTCCCAATCAAGATCATGTGTAAATACAATACAGAGAATTACCTAGATATGTTTGTCTAATATCTGGGAATCAAATTACCAAAGCAACAGTGATAAAAGTAATCTAAGTGTTAAAAAAAAAAACAAAAACAGAACACCATGTAAATGAACAGATTTTGTTTTGGGATATAGCTTACTAGTGTGTATTTTTGAATCCACTTATAAACACAAAAACAGTTCATGTGTATATTTTATGGCTAATTTTTGTAAGGTATGCTTGGAATTTGACTCAGAGAGAAAGAAATTCAAATCTACTAATGGGAAAAATGATTCTCATCTAAAATACAGACATAAGTGAAACTAAATAACTGAATCTTGACTTGGTATGACTGATACACTCAATATTGAAAATTTATAGTGATTGGAAATAATACATCACAATGTCATAATTCATTTGGCAAGCAGTCAGGTCCCTATGTGACAAAACCCATGACTACCTTGCAGGGCATTTCAACCTATTGATTTATGGAGCCAGCAACTAGAAATATTACACTCAGATGTGGAATTAATTGGGAAAAGTTACCAATGACAGACTCTATACACAAGATAGAGCATGAGAAACAATGCATTAGAAAGTAGTGAAGAGACAGCTCTCATAGGGGAACCAAAACAAACAAAAAATAGCAAAAAATTTTCCACAACAGTATTAGGCTTCAATTGGTTTTTGGAATGAAAGTATGACACATCAAAAACTGACTTCAGGTTTTCTCAATGTCACATCTGCCCACCATTTTATCGCACAGAGTTAAGGAGCTCATATTAAATTTGTAACTGAATGCTAACACAGAACAATCTACCAATTTTTTAAAACAATTCATTTTCTCAGAATCAAAAAGACTCAGAATTCCAAAAGTAAAGACAATTAATAGGCTATTCTATTTATAAGTAACTCATTTTTAAACACTTTGCAACCAAATGTGTTCGTCCTGACTTTATGGCTATTGTCTACTTTATTTTCCTATATTGCATGCCCAATGGCATATCTCCTATGGAAACATAATAATTATCACTGTTATTATCATTAACATTGTCATCATGTTAAAAGGAAGAAAAAGAGGAGCAGCAAATTTATGCAACTCTATTATGTGCTAAGAAGTGAGTACTCTAAGTTCTGTAGACACTTTTATTAATTCTCAGAAAAACTTCAAGAAGATGAAATAAAAAGATTTTGAAAATTCCAAGATTATTAGGAAATGGAACATTCCGTAGTATTTCATTTTCCTTTAAAAATAATATCTATTTTATTTTTCAGTTGTAAAAGCAATATACTTTGAATTCACAGAAAATGAAGAAAACTTCCTCTAATTTTACTGTCTAGAAATAACTACCATTAATGTTTTTATGTATATTCTGCCAGTATTTTTCTATTTAGATGCCATTTCTGGAAATCTTGTATGTTACTGGTTTGAATTTTAAAAAGTGTTATGGACTGAATGTTGTATTTCCCAAAAATGTGTATGTTGAAACTCTAACCCTCAATGTGATAGTATTTAGAGATGGGGCCTTTGGTGGTTAATTAGGACTAGATGAGGCTAGGACAGTACGGCCCTGGTGATGGGAGCTCTCATAAGAGCTCTTATAAGAAGAGACACCAGGGAGCCTGCTCATTCTCTCTCTCTCCACCAAGAAATGACATAGGGGGAGAACACAGCTATCTACAAGCCAGGAAAAGAGCCCTCACCAGAGCCCTATCATGCTAGCACCCTAATCTCAGCCTTCTAGCCTCCAGAGAACTGTGAGAAAAACAAATCTCCATTACTGAAGGCAACCGGTCTATGGTACTTTGCTAAGACAGCAAAGCTCACAAATATAGGGAGTGATACTTAGAGACTTACTTGAGTCCTGAGCTATGAGAACTCCATAGATAAAAAGAAAGATAATAATGGAAGTGCTATAGAAAAAGAACTTCTAGAAGTTGATAAGAGACTTTCCAAATAAGTAAGAGTTATTTCAAATCAACATGTTTCAGGCTATAAAATCAAGAAAGACTCATTATACAATAATTGAAAAGCTATATAGATAATTATGATTATTCATAATCCCACCACTCAGATATACCTACTATTAACATCTGTATTCATTCCTATGAAAGCCTTAAGATTGTATTTTCACCTTAAAACATACAAAAAGATATTTCAACTAAAACTGTAATCAGTATGATATAGATTTCTTCTATTGAGATACAAATTGGCTGTTGTTGATAAGATTTACAAATACCTGAGTGTAATATTTAAGAGTTTGCAAATAGCTAAGTACAATTTCTATAAGAACTGAACCGTAAAGTAAGTGTAAAGGTAAGAGCTAATATCCCAGCTCTCCCTATATAAAATTTCCTAGGATTTTCAACTCCAATCTAAGTGACCATATTAATGTGTATGTATGTATACATATATACCTATGTAAATACATTTGTACTGAGTATGTATGTGTGACACAACACACTTTGAGGTCTTCACATCTTAGACTTTAATTTTTTCATAACACTTGGTAGAATTCCAACTCCCAATCACAGAGGCAAGAAGAGATGACTCTGCTTTCTCACAAGGCTCAGTTTTCCTCTCAGTAAACTCCTGAGGCTTTAGTGAGCAAGGACTTCAACTGCCAACTTCTAAATAAATGGCTTAAGACTGTATTCTAGCCTGGGCAATAAAACCAGAATCCCATTGTCTCTCCCTCTTTCTCTTCCTCTTTCTTTCTGTCTTTCATTCTTTTTTTCTTTCTTTTGCTATTTCTTTCTCCTTTTCTTTCTCTAAAATCTCGTCCTCTTTCTCTCTTTCATTCTTTTTATTCTAAAAAAAAACATTATAGTAATGCAAATGATTCAGAATATTCAAATGTTAAATAATAAAAATACATATTTGGTCTTTGTCCATCATTCCTAGAATAAAACTCCTAAGATCCTTGGAATTTCCTGAGTAATAGGAGCATCTTTTGTTACTTATAATAAGCCCCAATCAATCATATTTGAGTTTATGCTAAGGTGACTCTAGTGGTAGGAGGACCTAGATAGCTTCAGGTCAGGGGCTGGTAACCAGAAAGACCAAGCCTTGATTAAAAGGATGGAACTTTCAGCCCTACCCCTTGACCTCCAGGGAACGGTGTTAGAGATTGAGTTCTATCACCAATGGCCAATGATTCAGTCAATCATGCCTATGTAATGAAACCTCCATAAAAACCTTACTAAACTTACTAAACGATGGGATTCAGTAAGTTCCTGGGTTCTTGAACACATCAAAGTGCTGGGAGGGCAGCATGCTGAAGAGGGCATGGAAGCTCCTGCCTCTCCAACCCACACCTTGCCTTATTCATCTCTTCCATCTGGCTGTTCCTGAATTGTGTCCTTTAATCATAAACCAGTAAATGCAAGCAAAGAGTTTTCCTGAGTTTTGTGAGTCATTCTGGCAAATTATCAAACATCAGAGAAGGTTATAGGAAGCCCCAAATTGGTAACAAAGTCAGAGGTGGGGGTGGCCTGAGGACCCAGGATTTGTGATTGGTGCCTGAAGTAAGGGCAGTTTTGTGGGACTGAGTGAGCCCTTACAAGGTTTGATGTTAACTGAGTAGTTATTATCACAATATGACTGAATTGTAGGATGTCCAGTTGCTGAGAATCTCTAAGGATCAGAGATTAAGCATGAAAAACAAAGTTATTTCCAAATTGATGGTTGTCTGGCCCATACCCTTCATTCTTTGTGTTGGGGAATGAAGTGTGTAAGTCTCAAGTTTAAGCCACCTCTCTGAGATCTACTCTTGAGATTTTCTCATTTCTCTGGGTTATCTCCCATGTATTCATAAAGTAATCATGTTAATAAACTTCTGTTTGCTTTTCTTGTGTGAAAAAAAAAAAAGCTTCTGGTAAAGTATTAATACATAAAATGGATAAAAAAAATGTATCAAATATCCCCAGAAAGGCTGTTAATAAATCATGCAGACTTCAAATACATCTCTTTATGTAATCAATATTCATGTGGCAAAATCTACTTTGATTCTAATTAGCAGTAGTAATTTTCAGATTTACAAGACTACGAAGGGAGAAGAGGTGAGAAAAACAAGACAATGGTTGATTTCTAAAAAGTAAAAGCTGACTCTGATCACAAGGACTAAAAAAGCAATTTTTCTAAATGCTAAATGAACTATGCAAGAAAGGGTGACATGTTTGTTCCCCAGTAATAAAAATTACTAGCCCCTTTTCATAGTTTATAAATCAAATTAGTGTCCTCTAGTCAGATTCCATTTGCTCTGTGTTCAGAAAAAAGACTGAGAAAGCAAGAAACACTACAAAAACAAAACAATAACATAGTACCCTAGTGTGAACTCTGAGTACTTCAGGCATACCCTTTGTTCACTTTTTAATAATGCACTATGTTCCACTGCCAGAGAACCATAAGGCAAATAGAAGCCGCAATGTCAAACTATTAGCACATGAATTAACCACATTCATGGACCCCACAGATATCAACAGCTTACAGAAGGAAGGAGAGTGCTTCCCAGCTGCTCTGCCTCTTTGCTTCCTTTCTCAGCATCTCAGGGACTTTTTTCTTTTCACTCAGAAGCACAAAGTATTTATTTCCTTAATAGTCACAACATTTTAGGCAGTAAAATCAAAGCTCTGTCATGTTTTCTGCTTAAAACAAAAGAAAATGAAAAGGCCCTGGACATCAGACATGTTTTCTTCTCAGTTATGGTTTCTTTCTCATATCTTTTGAAAAGTCAATACTACAAAACAATTGGCATTTATTCCTCTTCACTCCACTACAAAGTTGGCAACAAATCATTGTATTTATCAAGTATAGATTTTGAAACGGCTGTGCTTAATACTCCTATACCTCAATATGACATCGTTTTCATGACTGCACTAGATGTTCAGAAATATAACGTGTATACTGCAGAAGTAAAATGGTACTTTTGAGACTTATCAATTAGGTTTTTTTTTTTTTTTTGAGATAGAGTCTCACTCTGCTGCTCAGGCTGGAGTGCAGTGGCGCAATCTCGGCTCACTGCAGCTTCTGTATCCTGGGCTTAAGTGATTCTCCTGCCTCAGCCTCCCAAGTAGCTTGGATTACAGATGCCCACCTCCATGCCTGGCTAATTTTTGTATTTTTAATAGAGATGGGGCCATGTTGGTCAGACTGGTCTTGAACTCCTGATCTCAACTGATCGACCTGCCTCAGCCTCCCAAAATGCTGGGATTACAGGTGTGAGCCACCACGCCTGGCCTTGTTTTATTTTTAAGAGACAGGATCTTACTCTGTCACTCAAGCTGGTGTGCACTGGTGTGATCAGGGCTCACTGCAGCCTCAGCCTCCGAGGCTCAAGTGGTCCTCCTACTTCAGCCTGAGTAGTTGGGACAACAGGCATGCACCACTGCACCCAGCTAATTATTTTATTTTTTATTGCCCAGGCTGCTCCCAAACACCTAAGCTCAAGCAATCTTTCCATCTTGACCTCCCAAAGGGCTGGGATTACAAACATGTGTCACTGAGTCCATCAAGAAGTTTGTTTTCAAAATAAATGGAAATAAGTATCTTAAATCTGTACTTTTATACATTCAAGTGAATAAAAGGCTGTTACCTTCTACTTTTTCCCGAGAATTAAAGAGCTATTTATTATTTCACATTCCTTAAGTTGGAGTACTTGGATTATGAACATGAACATAGATAACATGTATTTTAATTTATATGTAGAAACTGTTATTCTACACAATGAGTATCCCTCCACAGTGAAACAGAATCATACCAAAACTCTATTATATGAAATAATATGACACTTTGCTTGTATTAACATATCATTTTGATTGGGATGGAGGTAGAGAAATTCTAAGCAGAAAAAGGTGGGTCCCCAATAAAATCCCACCTTCATGCTGAAAAGCCTGAAACCTGCAGCCCAAAGTGAGAACTTCTGTTTTCCCACTTGAATACTGCCTTTCACTAAACTACCCATGGCCTGCCTAGCCCCATCCTGTGCCTATAAAAACCCCATATTCAGCCAGCAGAGAGACACAGCTGGATGTCGGAGACTAAAGCTGGACACTGAAGAGAAGTGGCTTACTTCCAGAGGGACAGCCTGATGGCGTAACTTCAGAGAAGAATCCAGCTGGAGATGGGTGGACTAGAGTGGAAGCTTACCTGCCTTTCCCAACCCTTTTTCAGCTTCCCTTCCCACTGAGAGCCACTTTCACTGGCAATAAAATCCCCTGCATTAAACACCCTTCAATTCGTTCCTGCAACCTCATTTTTCCGGGATGCTGGATAAGAACAAAGCCATTCAACAAGCCTCTAGAAAGTTCCAAACTTTCTCATATTTTCCTGTCTTCTTCTGAGCCCTCCAAACTGTTCCGACCTCTGCCTGTTACCCAGTTCCAATGCCACTTCTACATTTTTGAGTGTATTTTCAGCAGTGCCCCACTCTACCAGTATTAATTTACTGTATTAGTCCATTTTCATGCTGCTGATAAAGACATAACCGAGAGTGGAAAGAAAAAGAGTTTTAATTGGACTTACAGCTCCACATGGCTGGGGAGGCCGCAGAATCATGGTGGGAGACTAAAGGCATTTATTACATGGTGGCAGCAAGAGAAAGTGAGGAAGGAGCAAGAATGGAAACCTTTGATAAGCCCATCAGAGCTCGTGAGACTTACTATCACGAGAATAGCACAGGAAAGACTGGCTTCCACGATTCAATTACCTCCTGCTGGGTTGCTCTAACAATACATGTGAATTCTGGGAGATATAATTCAAGTTGAGATTTGGGTGGGGACCCAGCCCAATTACCTCAATGTCTTACTAATCATCTATAAACCCATGAGGGACAACAAATTTGATAAGGCTTCTCAAATAGCCATATGATTCTGTGGGAGGGTTGCCCATGCAATAAGGGCTCCTTTCAGCCCCAAATTTACCATGACCTGGGTTATAGGCATAGTCAGTGGGAGAATATCCCGTCATCATAAAGCCAGTCCTTTATGGCTTACATAAGAAGCATATCAACTGCTTCATCTGGGGTGCTCCACTTAGTGTTTTATAGAAAGAATCAGGCAGTCTCCTTTTCAGGGCAAACAGACCTTACAGTGGCATTTATCTAGTCCACTAGGCTAGCTGTTATCTCAGTAATAACCTCCTGTGCATTTGGATCACATACACCATCATGATTGTTCAATAGTGAGCTGTGGGTTGTGCATCAGCCCAAACAAGCACTTTCATTCAGTAGCATTTAAAATTAAAAATTTTGTCCTTAAAGTGGTTATTTTTACAATCCATTATAGTAAAAATTTCTCAAGACACTAATGATACCAATCTAAAATTTGGAATAATTGTTTCACATTATATTCTCTGATTTTAATAGTTACTTGGTTTTGTCCTTCCCCTGCATCAACTATCTTCTTGGTAACCACAGGACTCAGAGGTACCTTTTGTTGCCCTGGCTTAATTTTTCCTTTTATCCATTTACTGTTACTTGTAAATGATATGCCTTGGCACTGTGTCCCCACCCAAATCTTGTGTTGAATCATAATACCTAATGTTGGGGGAGGGACCTGGTGGGAGGTGATTGGATCTGAGGGCCATTTCCCCCTTGCTGTTCTTGTGATAGCAAGTTTTCACAACATCTGGTTTTTGAAAGTGTGTAGTGCTTTCCCCTTTGCGCTCTCTCCCACTTCCACATGTGAAGACATGCTCACTTGCTCTACGACTTCTGCCATGATTTTAAGTTTCCCGAGGCCTCCCAGTCATGCTTCCTGTACAGCCTGAAGAACTGAGTCAATTAAACTTTTTATCTTCACAAACTATCCCATCTCATGTAGTTCTTTATAGAAATGTAAGATAATACATTATAATTTTCCTTTAATTTAAAATGACTCAAATAGCCTCTTAACTAGGAAGAAATTACATTTTCTTTTATACTTTTGTACACATCTTATGCTACTACTATTTGAACTCTTAGTAATCCAAATTCCTAGTGAAAAAAACTGAGGTTACTTAATTTAACATGATTTTAAGATTTTAGACTGTTGCTGAGAATTTTGAAGTTAAAAAAAGACTGCCAAAGTCATGTGAATTAAAATGCACCTGAGCTAACTTCTATCAGTCTGAAAAGCCCTTACATTTCTTTAAATAACTAGAACTCTTTCATACAGTTTAATAGTGAAATATCACTTCCATATGACACATATAATCACAGATAGAAAAGACATAGACAAAAGCAGATCTAAAAATTTTTCATTTGCTTTTCCAAAATTTTCTTTTATAGATTGTTAAGCTTCTGAGATATCAGAATAATTTAAAAAAGAAACAGATTATTGAATTTAAAAATTAAAAACTTCTTACACTAAGAGTAACTCAATTTTTTAATGAAATCTTAACCAATTGTTGAATGTGTTTTTAATACTAAACTCCAATTTTTTAGAAAAACTATTTATTATAATTTCCTTTCATTATAGGCAATCATATAACATTTTTATTAATTCCCTTTTTACTAACTGTATTATGACTTAGACCATTCACAACATGCTTGGACTTCTGGTTTGGCCTAAATATCCTTCTTTCTTAAACAACTCTATTATTTTATTTTAGGGCAAAAATTCACCATAAAAGAGTCTTTCTTATATATTTTTCTTTTAAGCTTACCAAAAATACGTCTTTGATTACGTAACTTTTTGTACATCTATCTTATTTCCTGTTTCCTCTTACCTTTTTTTATACATAACCTTTAAAGCTCTGAATTAGACAAAAATCACCTTTTAATAAGAGCATACTCTTTTAGAAACCAATGTTTTCCTACAATATAATTTTTTAATTGGAAAATACCCATTTAACAAAATATGTATTATTTAACTTTACATCCTAAGTTATGACAAGTTTGTCTACAAGCATTTATTTCATTACATTTACCTAATTATTTTAATTGTTTACCTAGATTATTTATGAAAACTGCAAATAGTGGTCATTTAAAGTTATTTCCCCATCAACCATTTTATAGTCTGTGAATTTCCGGTGTTTACCTAAGTAAAACTTAAAATTAAATGTATGGTTATTTTACCACATAAGTCAAGATTTGGTTATTTTCACTAAACTAATACTACTGTCTTATTTATAAAAAATTATACAAGCATGGCCAGGCATGGTAGCTCACACCTGTAATCCTGGCACTTTGGGAGGCCAAGTTGGGTGGATCACTTGATGCCAGGAGTTTGAGACCAGCCTGGCCTACATGGTGAAACTCTATCTCTACTAAAAATATAAAAATTAGCCAGGCATGGTGGCACACACCTGTAATCCCAGCTACTCATGGGGCTGATGCAGAGAATCGCTTGAAACTGGGAGGGGGAGGTTGCAGTGAGCTGAGATCATGCCACTGCACTCCTGCTGAGATGACAGAGTAAGACTCTGTTTCAAACAAACAAACAAGCAAACAAAACCAAAAACCACAAGCAAAGATGGCTGGGTTTATAGTTTAATAACCTTTATGCCAAATTTTGACACCTTATAGTATTTAGCAGGGATAAGTATGAAATCTCTTGATCAATAAATGCAAACAAAAATGTATGCTGATAATTCTTAAGACATTTCTAATATTGCTTTATCAATAATTTTAAAGCTAGATTAAAGATTTTACTTGATAAGTCACATAAACTTGAAAAGCATCTGGACTTATTTAATGGATGAGTACTCTTTAAGCCACATATGGTCCCTATGGACAAAAACACATTAACAAAATACACATATATACACATAAACACATACACACTCACACAAAGATCCTATAACTTTTACCTTAGAACTCTAGCCAGGAGATATGAATACAAACTCATTGGTTTGCAAAAACGAAAACAAAAAGAAACCGTTAAATGCAAACAGTAGATTCTATCTCAGTAGAAAAGTAACAGCAGACTTAAAGCAGGCAGAAAAGAAAGTAGAGATACAGATAACTTAGGAATCTCCTAGTTGCAGGTTGACCTTTGGGCTCTGAAATTTCCTTGATGTAGCTGTGCATAAAAAGACCATAAAGTCCATTTTACACAAATACTTGCAAGCAAAGGTGCCATAAAACCAACGGAGTGTCTGAAAGGGGGTGATTCTCCTTGTTTTTCCTCATTCTTAAATTTGTTTCCCCCCCCCCTTTTTTTTTTAAGGAGAAACTGAGCTGCGGCCTAGGGTTTAGTGGAATGGGTTGAAGTGTGCTGGCTACTGGCATGACTCCATAGTGTATTAACCACTGAGTTGTTTCTGTCTCCAGAGTTCTAGTACCTCCAGGAGGGCTCAAAGCGTGGAATGACCAGCTCCTATATTCATTTCCTGGACAAGCCTTTTAAAACTAATTTTGTTGGGGGTTCCCTGTAGGGCTGTTGCACATTGCCAGGAGTCAACCTGCCAGACACTCCCACTTAGCCCCTAGTAATCCCGGGGTGCCTTGGATTTTGCTGGGAGAAGCAAAATGCCCTTTCTCTTTGAGGCTGAGGAAACTCATTCTCTTACTTATCTATGAAAACGACAGTTCAGTTCCTCATGCTAATGCCTGGACAAGCCAATCAAGATTAATTTTGAGAGGAAAGGCAATGGAGAAGACTCTCTAGAATGCACCTCTGAATTAGAATTAGGATCCTAAACAATTTTCTAGGTGGAAAAAAACAAAACAAAACAGCAAAGACCACTTCCTGTAAACTGTCCTCAGTCATCTTTAACTTTGTAGCTCTCATCCACCATTACACACACCAAGGTCAAATCCTCTCACAGTACAAGGTAATCTCTGGTACCCCCAAAAGCCAAAGAGGTCAGGTAATGTAACACAGGAAAGCTGACCTTTAGACCTAAGAAGAATCTGCTCATGACTCCTTAAACTCCACAAAGAAAACAGGATACCCCTAAAAGGGGTGAGTGGTGATTCTGTTCTGAGTTCTTTAATGGGTTTGAGTAATCTCCAGATTTTTCTTGGTACTGAATATGGCTGGCGAAGGGAGGAAGGAGAAATAGGGTGGAAGAAAAGTAAACGAAAGAACAATTTTTTTTAAAGAAAGAAAGAAACCAGAAATGCATTTTTTTTGCAGCAGCAGCAGCAAGGAATTTTAGCTAATTCAGAGAGGTCTTATTCCCTATAATTTGGAATTCTTATTCGGATTTGGCTAAATCAGGCAGAGTTGGTCAAATCTGATGTGAGAAAGACCAGAACAAACAACAACAAAAACCCCAACACTATGATTACTGAGTGCTCTACTAATAAGCAGAAATTATGACCAGATCAATCGCAACTTTAACCAAGATGAAACCTCAATTCAGCTACTTACCCAGGAATGGGTCTCAGGCTAAAGGCTGCTCTCTACCATTCTAGAAGCAGGAAAACTCAAACTTGCCTTCCCTGTTGGAAGGGAGCTCAAACTCCAGAAAGGTGTTACCATGCCTTCCATTGACATGGAAGTAGGAAAACTTGCCTTCCTTGTTGGAAGCAAGTAAAACTCTAGAAAAGGAAGAAAGAAAAACTCTAGAAAAGTTTATTTTACAGCAAAATAAACTTTGGATTTCAATCAAATTTTGGGAGATCAGGGATTCTCTGAAGAAAGGAGAGCTCCCAGGCCTCAGCTAAAAGATAGCCAAAAGCCGGAACCAAATATTGATAGATTTGTCAAAGGTCAGGGCCACCTATACTCAAGAGTCCCACCCAATCATTGCCAATTTGTAGACCAAAAAGTATCTAAGACAAGTCTGAATCAATTTAGAAAGTTTATTTTGCCAAGATGAAGAACACACCTGTGACACAGCCTCGGAAGGTCCTAAGGACACATGCCCAAGGTGGCTGGCTTCCAGCTTGCTTTTATACATTTTAAGGAGATACATCAATCAATACATGGAAGATTTACATTGGTTCAATTTGGAAGGGTGGGACAACTCAAACGGGGAAGCTTCCAAGTCATAGGTCGATTTAAGCATATTCTGATTGGCAACTGGTTGAAAGTGTTTTTATCTATAGAAAGGAAGGTCTGGGTTCCAATAAGGGGTTGTGGAGACCTAGGTTTTGTCATGCATATGAAGCCTCTATGTATCAGGCTTTAGAGAGAATAGACTGCAAATTCTTCTTAACAAATGTAAGGTCTGTGTTGATATTAATGCTGGAAGGGTATAATGAAGCAAGTCCAACCCCCACCTGGCTCTGTGGCCTGAGCCAATCTTTTCAAGTTAAATTTTAGGATGCCCTGGCCGAGGAGGGAATCCACTGGGATGGTGGGGGGCGGGGCTTTGATTTTATTTTTGGTTTATAAAGCCAATACTGTGACACCAGGTTTTGGAGAAAAGAAAAGCTTTTCATTGCAGGTTACCCAACGAGGAGACAGGAGTCCAGCTCAAATCTGTCTCCCTGTGCTGATTTTAAGGCAGTACTTTTTTTTTTTTTTTGAGACAGTCTCACTTTGTTGCTAGGCTGGAGTGTAGTGGCGCAATGTCGGCTCACTGCAACCTCCGCCTCCCGGGTTCAAGCGATTATCCTGCCTCAGCCTCCCAAGCAGCTGGAACTACAGGCGCTCACCACGCCCAATTAATTTTTGTATTTTTAGTAGAGACGAGGTTTCACCATGTTGGCCAGGATGGTCTCCATCTCTTGACCTTGTGATCCACCTGCCTGGGCCTCCCGAAGCGCTGGGATTACAGGCATGAGCCACCACAAACAGACAAGGCAGTCCTCTTATTAGAAAAGGTTAGGGGGCTGATTTTGGGATTAGCAAGTGATTGGTAGAAGGAAAGGGAACATCTGGAAAGTCCCTCAGGCATGGACAATGATCTCTTCATGGGTCCCATATGCAAATTCAGGAGGAGTTAGTATGAAACGGGTAGCTAGTATGAAACATGTGGTGGAAATTTGGGTTGTGGTATCACCAAGTTTATTCTGCATATACTCATTGGCCATATTGGTTTTAACTAATTTTAGCCAATTTCATTCTCTTAGAAGGGGAGGGAGTTTTATTTTAGCAAGTTGTTTCTTATTTATTTATTTATTTATTTTTTGAGACCAAGTCTCGCTCTGTCACCAGGCTGGAGTGCAGGGGCGCAATCTCGGCTAACTGCAACCTCCATCTCCCAGGTTCAAGCGATTCTCCTGCCTCAGCCTCCCGAGTAACTGGGACTACAGGTGCGTGCCACCACACCCAGTTAATTTTTGTATTTTTAGTAGAGATGGAATTTTACCATGTTGGCCAGGATGGTCTCGATCTCTTGACCTTCTGATCCGCCTGCCTCGGCCTCCCAAAGTGCTGGGATTACAGGCGTGAGCCACTGCGCCCAGCTTAGCAAGCTGTTTCTTATCTGCCATCCTGCGAACTCAAAGATTTCTGTTAGTTATTGCTTTCTTTAGCTCTTTGGAGCACAGTTTCAATGGGTACACAGTGTACCAGCTTTGGCCTTACGTTTCTGGTTCCAGTGAACAGAAAGGCATCAAACCAAGGGAACACAGGAACAAAGAGGTAAGCTACAAAAAGTACAATTCCGCTCTTAAGAACCCTCTACAGGATCCTGTCCAGGGATATAGGAGAAGGCAATGATGCTCGTAAGCACTTTGTGCCATTTTGTGCTCCTTCCCACCAGCCCTCTTTTTGGTCAAGTTCTAGTCCCACCTGCTTTGTGACTACTGGTAATTTGCTTTCTGGTCTTTAGTGTCCTCATTGGTAAAATGAACATAACATCTCTAATCATGTGCATTCACACACTGAGGTAAATGATGTGAAAGGGCTTTGAACAATGTAGTAAGGGAAAGAGACTACGATACTGACTTCCCATCTTCCCAATTCCAGTTTCAGAACTGCTTTCCTAGGCCCCAAGCCCCTACCACTGTTAGCCCCTTGATCAATTTTTGCCTATGGAGGGGCAAAACTACATGGCATCCCAAGAACAAGGACCAATAATTATATACCCATTTATTTTCTTTGCTACTTCCCATGACCACTCTTAAACCAAGAAACTGGGACCATTTCCCTGATTGGTGGGGCATGCTCACTAGAACAAAAGGGAGCACGTATGTTCCTTAATAGGAATTCCGTCAAGAAATGTTCCAAGGAGATACATGTATGCTTCATAATAAGCATTCTGTGATGAAATGTCCCCAGGAGATAAATGTGCGTTTCATAATAGGCATTCCATCATGGAATGTCCTGAGGAGATAAATGCTGGAGTCGGCTTCGGCACATCTCAGTTACTCATTTTGACTCCTTTGACAAGTGAGTTACTACAGCGCTCATTTGGAAAAATGACCAGAAAGCTACCTCCAATTTCTCGGCCTCAGCCCCAAGCTCCATTTCTTTCTGCTCCTTCCCGCTCTCGTGTTCCAGCCCTTCTTCCTCCCCTTACTCCTCAAACTTCCCGCCGTAAGCCTCCTCTCCAGGGCCATCCACGTTGTTCAGTTTTCCAACCTACCCGTTTGCCCCAGCTGACTAATGTCACTCCTTCCCAGTATCCTACCTCCCTGAACTCCCTGCCCAGCTCTATCTCTGTTAATTCCAGAGCATCAGTGTGCCACCGCCCTGCTCGTCAGGCACCGCTTTCCCAGTTCCCCCTTATTTTTCCCCCGCGCCCTCCTCAAAGTCCCTCTTGCTAGTCCCCTGTACTCTAGTCCCCACATCCCAGTACCCACTCCCCACATCTTCTCCTCTCCAGGGCCATCCACGCTGTTCAGTTTTCCAACCTACCTGTTTGCCCCAGCTAACTAATGTCACACCTTCCCAGTATCCTACCTCCCTGAATTCCCTGCCCAGCTCTATCTCTGTTAATTCCAGAGCATCACTGTGCCACCGCCCTGCTTGTCAGGCACCCCTTTCCCAGTTCCCCCTTATCTTTCCCCCGCGCCCTCCTCAAAGTCCCTCTTGCTAGTCCCTGGTACTCTAGTCCCCACATCCCAGTACCCACTCCCTGCATCTTATCCTAGAGAAATACCTTCCCTCCTACTGGAGCAGTTCAGAAGTGCCAGGACCGTGGACTCCCACAATCAGACCTGATGGCTCACAAATCTCACCCTGGAGAGATGAGTTCCCTCCTACTGTGGCAGTTCAGCAGTGCCAGGACTGTGGACTCCCACAGTCAGAACTGATGGCTCACAAATCTCACCCTGGAGAGATGGATTCCCTACTACTGGAGCGGTTCAGAAATGCCAGGACTGTGGACTCCCACAATCAGACCTGATGGCTCACAAATCTCACCCTGGAGAGATGAGTTCCCTCCTACTGGGGCAGTTCAGAAGTGCCAGGACTGTGGATTCCCACAATCAGACCTGATGGCCCACAAATCTCACCTTGGAGAGACTTCTGGATTCCTTCCTTCTGGGGCAGTTCAGAAGTGCTGGGACTCTGGACTCCCACAACCAGACCTGATGGCTCACAAATCTCACCCTCGGGAGATGGTTTCCCTCCTACTGGGCAGCTCAGAATTGGCAGGACTGTGGAATCTCCCAGACAGACCTAATGGCTCACAAATCTCACCTTAGAGATGGCTTCCCTTCTACTGGGGCAGTTCAGAATTGGCAGGACTATGGATTTCCCCAGCCAGACCTGACGGCTCACAAATCTCACCCTGGGGAGATGGATTCCCTCCTACTGCGTCAGTTCAGAATTGCCAGGCGACTGTGGATGCTCACAACCAGACCTAACAGCTCATGAATCTCACCCTGGAAAGATAGGTTCCCTCCTACTGGGGCATTTCAGAATTGGCAGGGCTGTGGAGTCTCCTAGCCAGACGTGATGGCTCACAAATCTCACCCTGCAGAGATGGGCTCAGTCCTACTGGGGCAGTTTGTAAGTGCCAGGACTGTGGACTCCCACAACCAGACCTGACGGCTCACAAATCTCACCTTGGAGATCCCCTTCTAGTGGGACCATTCAGAATTGCCAGGACTGTGGATTCCCCAAGCCAGACCTGATGGCTCACAAATCTCACCCTGGAGAGATGGGTTCCCTCCTACTGGGGTAGTTCAGAAGTGCCAGGACCATGGACTCCCACAACCAGACCTGATGGCTCACGAATCTCACCCTGGAGAGATAGATTTCCTCCTACTGGGGCAGTTTAGAATTGCCAGGATTGTCGATTCTCTCAACCAGGCCTAATGACTCACGAATTTCACTCTAGAGGGATGGGTTCCCTCCTACTAGGGCAGTTCAGAATTGCCAGGACTGTGGATTACCAGAAGTCTGATTTGATGGACGTAGAAAATGCAACACAGTAAACCAACACTCAGCCTCAGTAAGTTACAAGGACCCTTTTTCCATGACCAGATCCTGGTTATCTTATTACTAACTGTATTTTACCTTAATCCTCATTTTGTTAACCCTCTTCAGATTCTAGAGATTACCTTTACCTAGACGGTTTGTTTTTTTTTTTTTAAACACAGTCTCACTCTGTTGCCCAGGCTGGAGTACAGTGGTGTGATCTTGGTTCACTGCAACCTCCACCTCCCAGGTTCAAGCTATTCTCCACTTCACAGTCCCGAATAGCTGGGATTACAGGTGTCTGCCACCAAGTCTGGCTAAATTTTTGTACTTTTAGTAGAGATGGGGTTTCAATATGTTGGCCAGTTTGGTCTCCAACTCTTGACCTCAAGTGATCCACCTGCCCCAGCCTCCCAAAGTGCTGGGATTACTGGTGTGTGCCACCAACCCTGCTAAGACAGTCTGTTCCTTTCCTCTCCTGTGTATTCAGTCAGGATACACAAGCCTCTACCTTTGGAACTGGTTTCTCCATGGAACTTGGTCTGTAACCATAGAGCAAACTATAGGACCAGTGACAGAGAAAGAGGAGAGTGAGGACTGAAAGCATTAATCTGTTCTCAAGGATGTTAAGTTCTGTTGATTTGCCCTGGGTTCAAGTCAGTGCAAGAAGAGGTGACCCCTGAGAACTCACACACAGGGTACAAGGCCCCTGCTATATAGAGGGGACTGAGTTTTGTTTTTTTATTGTGTTTTTTTTGGGGTCTGGTTCCTCCCAGACTTCATTTTTCTTCATCCTAGAATTCCAGAACCTTGCCAGGGACTTTCTGCCTTAAGGACTTAAGGAAAGTCTCCTGCAGAAAGAGGGAGGGGCCGCTCCAGTGCTTTCATCAAATTTGAGGGTTGGGCTTGCCTCTTAGTTAGCTGCTTTTACCACAGAAAGGGAACGGTAGCAGAGTCTGGAAGGCACAAGCATGTCTGAATCCTACCCAGGTGATAGCATCTGATGAACAGATATTAAAAGGAAGTGCTCTCCTCAAATTGATACTTAGATTCAATTCAATCAAAATTCCAAAAGATATTTCTGCAGAACCTGGCAAGCTGATTATAATTTACATGGAAATGTAAAGGGTCAAGAATAGCCAAGACTCTCCTAAGTAATTATTCCTTACCAGGTATCAACACTTATTACAAAAATTATAATCAGATAGTGTAGTACTGGTGCAAGCACAGAAAAACAGACAAGTGGCATAGAATACAGAAACAGACTCAAACATATGAGGATACTTTAATACCAAAGTAGCATAACAGAACAGTGGAGATCAGGCTGTCTTTATATTCAATAAAGTGGTCTTACGTCGACTGGATACTCTTATTTCTACCTCACAATTCATCCAAAAAATTATTTTCAGGTGGAACATAAGATACAATGTGAAATGGTAAAAACAATACATATTCTAGAACTGCTCAGCCCATGTATGAAGACTGAACATTTGAGATGTGCTAGTAAGTAAAATTTGCACTGGATTTTAAATACTTGGTAGGAAAAAAACAATGCGAAATATCTCAATTTTTATATTGAAACTTTGAAATATGATTTTGGATTGAGTTAAATAATACAATATGAAAATTAGCTTTATCTGCTTATTTTGCTCTCTTAATGCGGATACAACAAATTTTAAATTATGTATGCAGCTCACTTATCTAGAAAGTAACATAGAAAAATATCTTCAGGACATCAAATTAGTAGAAGATGTCTAAAATAGCATTTAAAAAGCACTAACCACAATGGGGAAGACTAATATATTTGATCACATTAAAATTTTGGTGTAAAAAAGATGCCATTAAGATACCGAAAAG
>CAUYQU010047754.1:0-19786 GCA_963574635.1 Cheracebus regulus | reverse complement strand
TTCCAGGTCTTTGCTATTGTAAACTGTGCTGCAATGAACATTCGTGTGCATGTGTCCTTATAGTAGAACGATTTATAATCCAGCTGTTCTTAAGAATGTTCACTGTACACAATAGTTCCAGAAAAACAAGTTGTTTGCACAAAAGTGTGACATCACTCAATTCTCTGTAAGAAAACAAACCATTTGCTTTGAAGCAAATATTAAATGAAGAGGGTGTCTAGTATTTCATTTGAGACATAAAGATTTTAAAGTTATAACAGACAAATTCCATGTCAATATAGAATTTTAATATTTCTCTGTAATTTGTATATATAAAAGTGTTCTTACAATAAACCTGACAAAGTATGGCTAAAAAAGTGAAGAATTCATTACTTGAAAAAAGTGTCATTTTAGAGACATCATACATTAAGATTTTTGTGTATTTTAGATTTGTTTTCTGTATTTTTATATTAACCTCCATGAGTTTTCTACTCATTTCTTTCATTTAACAAAATATTTTGAGAGCCTAGAACTAAGGTACTATTGTTGGAGAAGATATATAAAGCCATGGTGTATTGGATATTATTGCTGTGTAAGAAATTACCCCACAACTCAGCAGCTTAACACACATTTATCATTTTGTTGTTTCTGTGTCAGGAATCTGGGCGTGGCCTAGGTGACTGCCTCTGCTACAGGTCTATCATAGGATTGCAGTCAAGCTATGGGTTGGGTCTATCATTTACTCTGATGGCTCAACTTCGGGAAAGATTCATTTCCAAGTTCACTATATGGTTATTGCTAGGTCTCAGTTCCTGGCCTAGTCGGCTTCTTTGGTAATTGGAGTCTACCAGGGCAGGTGACCCAATAGAGAGTAAGAGAGATTAAAGTGTGCCTATGAAAGAAGGCACAGTTTTCTGGTAACCTAATTGATGTGGTGACATTCTATATAATTTTTATTGTTTTCTGTTATTTGAAGCAAGTCCTTAAACCCAGAGACCACAGTAAGAGCAAGGTACTACACAAGGGCATGAATACCAACAGGCAGGGATCACTTACAGCCCTTTTAAAGTCTGCCCGAGTATGAGGAGCTTATCCAGTAGATACGTTCAACGCTAGATTCCTTGGTACCTAAATTACCATGCGCATAGCATAATATTAATAAATTAATGAGCATACACATATAAAATAATTATTACATATTATGTCTATCTGTATATTTTGCACAGATCTCTCAGGGATAAACAAATATTTTATACTACAATATTTTTTTTTAAGTGAGCAGTAAATATGTCTTAAGAGATTTATTTCCTGCAATATCATATGCAGAATTCCTTATCATGGTTCCATTTCCAAGTCTTGCTTGGGCTTCAAATGTCACACCGCACTAGCTACATGAAAGAGAAAGGAGCAGAGTACTACACAGAGTGCATTAGGAAAAAAATTTGTTCTCTTTCATTTGTGTTGAAGCTTTCCATTCTATTCTACTCTGGTTGGATGATAGAGAATATTAGTTTGTCTTCATGCTCCTGATATTTTTTTCCTTCCATGGAAGACAGTAATCACTCCAGTGTCAGTTTATTATCTTGGTACTTTGGGAAGAATGGATTTTGTAAATGGAAGGAAGTTGGGTAGGTGTGTTGAGAGAACACGTTGAGGTTAGGACTGATACTAATTTCTCTTCTGTGTGGAAGGTCATGGACAGATAGTGTGATATGTATTGACTAAAAAAGAAAAGTGGTATTTTAGTACATCCTGAGCCTGTCTTTTAATGTTTATACTCACTGTACAACCTTATACCTGGCCCCTTAGCTTTCCAAGAATGGGACTGCAACACAAATAAGAGAAAATTCTAGCCATTAATTCTATAATGTGAGCTGCCTTGGAAGAATAGAAAGTTTCAGCTCCAAAAATAGTTGAAAAACATGAAGTTGCCTTCTCCAGTTCTCTTTTTTTTATAAAACTGTTCTTCCTTCTAACAAAATTCCACTTCTTTATTATAATAAGTAGTGTGCTATATATGTGACTTGAGGATAACAATTATGTTATATAAAGAAAATATATGTTGCTTTCTTCTAGAAATTAATTGAATATAAAAGTCAAAGTTATCTTGAAGAGTGGATATAACAAAAATTTTAAGTTCTGTAAGTTTTATTTGAATATTATAGTTTTTTTCAAATAATTACAGCAATTGTAATTTTTTATGGTTGCACAGTAATCCAATAATTTCAAGTGCTGTATTTACTTAAAATCTCTCCTACTTCTGAGTATTTTGGTTTGTGGGATTTATTTTGAGAGAGCTGACTGACACATAAGAAAGGGTAAGTGTGGGTTTGCATGGTGAGGAGATAGCAATCTTTAAAAAATTTTTTAGAACAATTCAGATATCATATGCTTCTGTTGATGAGTGTTCATTTCCTCAGATAATTTTTCTATGACCAACTGGATTTAATTTACCTGATACATTTCTTTGATGAACTCAAAAGAGTATAAGTTAAAAAGATGAGACTTTAAATCTCAAGCAAAAAGAAAATAAAAAATACTGTAGGTTTCCTCTTCATATCCAATCTAAATTTAGGTGAAATTTGTCAGTGGGAGCTTAAAAATATTTATGTATTACAACAAATGCAGATACATATTAAAGACAAAAATTTGAATAGAGATCTCCACAAGGTTTCCCGAAAAAGCTACTTAAACTTAGTTAAGCATGAAACAAACATCTCTCCAAAGATAAGATGGTCTTAGCTTTTATAAGATTTTGTCCAACCAAGGACTGTGCAATGGAGATTCTGTTTTGAATGTATAAATGTAATCAAAAGAATGACAAATGTTATGAATTACGTTCATTTTTTCCTAATTGTGAACAATGCCAATGGCTATTCAAAATATTAGAAAAATGCCATTTCATAAAATCAAAATTACAAATATGATTTTGAAAAAATTAAATTATAAAACATAGAATGTATAACACATAATACTTGCTTACTAGATAGTCCTCAAGAACCAAACACATACCACATTCTCTTTGTATTCCCTGCATAAAGTAAATATAGGACATACAAGAAGCATCAGATAAATATTTAGTGAGATGAAAAGTAAGATGGCATCCAGAAGATCCAAAGATGTATAAATTGTAATAGTTATGACTGGGATTTAAGAGATCATTCTGATTATAGTGATTGGGTTCTGCATTTTAGAGGTTTCATCCCATTTCATCATCATCCCAATTAGAGCAGGCATTATTATTCCTATTTTAATCATCGAAAAGCTGAGCTTCAAATAGATAAAGTAACTCAACAGGGTGATATAATAAGTTCAGGAACAGGGATTCAAGTGTAGGTCTCTGAGTCAAAGCCAGCACACTGGAGTGTGCCATGTGGCCCAGTATGTAGGGTCCTTATCCTGTAGGCAGTGTAGTCTTACAGATGACCAGTTTTCTCAGTTCTTGCTTCCGGTTTCTAATTTATGGAAAATTTTCTCTGCAGAATTTGTTATAATCCTTTAGAGGTTTATTAGAAAGCTGAGGGTGGAATATAAAATTATGTCATTATAATATCTAAATAAATCAAACAGATGAATTCAGAGTAAATAAAATACTGAATAGGCAGCAGAAGTAAACTAAGCTAGTACAAGAACTTAGGCTGTTTAGGAATTTCTTCCGTTCACTTGGATTTGGTTAAACCAAATTAGAACTAAGCTCATTTTGAATTGTGTTTAATCTGCCCCTGAAAAGTAGACATTTATATGAGTAGATAGGCTATGACAAATGGTCAAGAAGTAGAAGCTTAGTTCTTTTTGACCATTTGTCAAGAACTGAATCTCATTAACTTGAAAATGTCTGTACAAAAGTATAGTCCTTATTTCTGAGTATCAAATAAAAAATAAAATACGAATGGGAAAAAGCTATAAAAGGGTATTTTAACACAGACATATATAATTTCAGAATTTAAAATTTAGTATTTTGAAATACTTTTTTGCAAAACATGATCCTAACACAGAAGTCCTATCACTGTAATTATTAATATAGTACTACAAAAAGAGATTCTTAGAATAACAAGGAGTTTTGTGTGCACGGAACTGATGCCTAATTTCATGGCTTAATCTTTTCTTTAAACATTTGTGAAAAATTTTCAAAAATTATGTTTTCTTCATTGTGAAAATGTAAAGACCCCTCTTCTTTATATCATATTTAGCTGAGTTAGTTATGTAAATTGATGAACTCTCAATTAACTGTCTTTGGTTGGCTTAATGAATCCGAGTTATATCAGAAAACATTTAATTAAAGTATATTTATAAGCACTGCAACACTATTACAAAGGTACTGAGACAGTCTTTATCAGTCTGTTTTTTGAATTATTCCTTGAATCATAAAATAGGAATTCCTCTTAAACATATGCAGACCATCTACATTTAAACAGATACCTCTTAATAAGGTATCTAGCCAAAAAGATGGTCCTATATTGGGCTGCATACATTTTTTTAAACTGTATTAATTGTCTTCCACATGAAATATGGGGAATACAAGGGAAAAGAGATGGAGTTTTATCTCATCATCTTTTTTTCGAATCCCTTTTTCAAGGAAAATAGTGTACATACTGAGTTATTTCCTCTGCACTGTAAGAAATATTTTCCATAGATACAAGAAAGACATTTTTCTAAAGCTTCACATCCCTGAAACCATACTGAAGTCTAATTTTGGAGCTGCAAAAATGGGCCTATGATACATTTGGCAGTATTGCCCAAAGCCTATTAATCTTAAAACCTGTGTTCAGGTGCCTACATGTCTCCATAATAAGATATTTGAAAGAGGGTAGTGAAGATTAACTTCATAATAATTCCCTGGAGACTAACAGATGTCCAAATAAGAGGGCTTTAAAAAGATTATATACAAACAATATGTACATTTTATGTCTGTTAGGAGAAATAGTCTTAAATAAATAATTATTAGGGTTTTGCTTCCTCATTGCCTTTCTCAAGTACCAGCAGCCATGGGTTGATTAGGCTACTGCTAAGTATGGCTACAAGTGTTAAACATCAGCATGGACATTTGTTAAAGATTTGTTGCTACTCTGAAGCATTTCTAGAGTATACTTTTTAAATGAAGAATTATTTAGAATGTGTCTTAAAGGGTATCTAAGCCATTATTTATTTGGTTTCAACCATGTATTACTTGTGTGAGTGGAGAGGAAAACTGTCAAATAACTCCCACTGAAGAGTCGGAAGCATCTCCAGGGACTTTGGAATGTTTGTAGCTTTACTTTGATTTTAGTCCAGCCATTCTGAAAATGAGCAAACTTCTTAACTGAATTTTCTTTCTTTTCTGAAAGTAATAACAATTGTTTATGTTTATCCGGATACACTTTTAACTGAGGAAGAGAGACTCCCATGCAGTAATTGGCTTACTAAACAGTGATGTTGAGCAATAATTCAGCTTCACATGCCAGATACAGACTTCTTTTTCTTAAATCTTGGTTTTGCCACTTACTTGACTCTGTGCTCTGGTGATGTACTTTATTCCTATGTCTTCATTTCTCAAATGAATACTTAGTGTAGATTTCCCATCTTTCAGGCTATTGTTTTAAGCACTTTATCTCAATTAAGTAATTTAATTCACAAAACTATGCTAGCATGTAGGTAGTATCTTTATACTGGCTTTACAGACAAGGGAACTCAAACTCTGAAGTTGTAAGCAACTTGTGAGAGTCACATAGGTGTGAAATGGAAAAGTAGATTCAAACTAAAGAAACTAGGCTGCTAGGGCAAAGCCTGTGATCACAACGTTTTCATTGAGTTTCTATCAAGCTCTTAGCATGGATCTGACACAAAACGTATGCCCAGTCAATTTCTTATAAGGACAAACTTTTTTAAAAAAAATGTATTCAATTATATAAGAAATACATTTGAAACAGCTTGGCCCCCCTCATTCTATATTTTGTTCCCAGTTGAAACTGTTTACAAACTAACAAAATGAAAAAGTCTTTAAAAAATCAACATAATGTTAGCAGCTTTTTTTTAAAACTAGATTATGCAGTTTAAAATAGATTGTGGGGGGGTGGTAATAAAAATGTCCAGTAACTATGTCACAATTGTTAAAGAATATTTATATATAAATCCTGTAACCTGAAGGAGAAGGGATTGTATGTGGAAATAAGGAAATAAGATGAGCTCTGGTATTAAACCTACTTAGGCCCCCCAATGTTTTCTTTCTTTCTTTCTTTCTTTCTTTTCTTTTTTTTTTTTTTTTTTGAGATGGAGTCTCACTCCATCACTCAGGCTAGAGTGCAATGGTGCAATCTCGGCTCACTACAACCTCTGCCTCCTGGGTTCAAACGATTCTCCTGCCTCAGCCTCCCGAGTAGCTAGGATTACAGGTGCCGGCCACCACACCCAACTAATTATCTGTAATTTTAATAGATACGGTGTTTCACTCTGTTGGCCTCAAACTCCTGACCTCGTGATCCACCACCTTGGCCTCCCAAATTGCTGGGATTACAGGGGTGAGCCACCAAGCCCGGCGTAGGCTCCAATCTTAATTTACTAGTTGTGTGACTTGGGAAAGGTGTGCAACCTACATGAGACTTAGTTTCATCATCTGAAAAATTGGATTAATAACACATAACTAACAGATTAAGTTTAAGTGAACTAATGCTTAGTATAGAAGGTAATGTGTATAAAATTGATCCTAAATATGTCCTAAGAAGCAGATAAATACACTAGCAAGGCCATTCGTTTTAATAAACACAAAGTGAATTTCATGATCTGTGTTACAATGTTTAATTTGTATAGACAAAATGAAAAGCAAAAGAAGAAAGAATCATCACATGGAAGCCCTGTATATTTCTTCCTGAATATTTTTTAGTGTTTTCCTTGTTTTATTTCCGCTTCCATCATTTGTCATCTTTCCAGCTCTTTTATCTCCTCTTTAAATGTAAGTAGGACACCACAGAGCTTGGACTAGATAGCCGTGGAGTTAATTTGATTACGGCTCACATAGGCCTACTGAGGAGTTCACTCATTGCACTACCAACTGGTAGCAAAATACCCAGCGCAAGCTAAGAGGCCCTTAATGGTTTCCAGGAAAGACAGAGATTTTCAATAATAACTTCCTTAATATAGCTCAATTATTAAGATATTTTAATGGAGGAACAATCTCAGTTATATCTATCTTCAAATTTGTTGCACAGACATTTTTTCCTTATTTACTTTCTTGACTATGAGTCTTCTATCAAATTAATGAGAGTTTTCAGGTGTTAACCACCAGAGGGAGCCATGCAATGTTATCACTATATTTCAAACTTAATTATGCTGACAGGGAAAATGGAATAGGTTAAATGTTTTATTTACAGTACTACATAATACTATATACAAAATAAAGTCTCTGCTAATTTATGTCAAACACTAAATGCACACAAAATTAAACAATTATCATGAAGTCTTTTTATTGCTCCATGTTTACCATTTCATCCAAAAGAGAAAGTCTCCTAAGGTACTATTTTGTGCTTGAATAAATGAAATATTTCTGGAAAGAAGAAAGATAAAAGAGAATGTTATTTTCCATTCATAAATTCAGAGAAAAAATATTCACCTGTAAGGGAATAAATTCTAACGATAGGGAACCTAGGATGACTGTTAGCCGGAAGTCAGATATTTGTGTATGTCCTGTTAGAGCAAAGTCGTTTATGTGGAACTGCAAAAGAAATAAAAGAATGGAATGTCGTTCACTACCATCATTTACAGCATCTATGAAAGAGGGGAGATTGGGCAGATATAAAGCCACTTAGGGACACATTCCATGTTTTTATGAGAGAAGAAAAGAGGATACGTAACTCTCTCCCAATCACCTATCTCTACCTTATCTTTCTATCATCAGACCTTTCCCCTTCTTGTCACCTTGCACAGAAACACTTTAGGGATGTTGTATAGAAAGGTCTGATGCTGTTCTTTGCCATTGACATATAGCGCCAAAAAGTATGTGAACAGGCAGATGCATCCATGTAAACTCATTTTTTCTGTCACTCACAGAATGCTCTTTGACACCCTGAATTGAAACTTAGAACTAATAATTGTGAAACTTGTACAACAGAGTGCATCTGTCAGTCACCCCATAGGCTCCTGCAGCAATGCATCCCTTCAATTTTTTTTTTCTGCCAGTAGTAAGAAAGAAATAGAAGGAGGGCTATATTTTTCTCTTTACTGAGCTCTTATCACTATGAAGAATTGTAGACAACATGGAATAATTTAACACATAAATCTAAATTTTCATATGTATTAAAAACCCAATGTTTTAACCAAAAATAGATGTTAAATAATTTCTTAAAAGTGAACTGTATTAAAATTGCATTATCAAAATTAAGGGAATGTTACATGGACTGTGCAACCATTATCTCACTAAAGAGGAATACAGAATTTAAACAATTATTTTTGGAATATTAAGAACAGAGAAAATATATTTAGAGTATTCTCATCTTGTTTGGCAGTCATGGAGCATATTTAATGTCAATATCTTCTCTTGGACTAAATATACACATTTATTTAAATTACAAGCTATAATGACTACATAAGTCTCTTAAGCACCAGTGAATCACGATATTATATCTTATAAAACCTTCCATGCTGGACATCCTTCAGTTTAATTCATGAATAGTTAGCTGAAATTCGTAAGTAAAATAAAATGCAACTTATACTCATAACAAGAAAACCAGTTTCTATTTCCTAAAATAGGTAGAACAGTATATAAGTTTTGTTTTCTCTCTCAGGTAAAGTAAGAATTGAAGTGCATAATGGTTAAAAGTAGATTTTTAAAAATTAAGTTACCTGGATAATATTTCATATGAATTACTTAAATTCTCTATTTCTCTTTAGGGGTATCTATATGGCCATGGTAGCTGTCTGTGTTATCTTGCATAGTAAATTATAAAATGGCTTTTATTGTTGAGATCAATTTGGAAGACATTATTTACATCCAAACTTGTAAAATTTCCTCTTTCCATAAAAAACTCATTTTGGTTAGATATTTGTAAAAGTTATCTTTTCCTGACTGCCTGGTATTAGTGCTGTTATCCCTCATTTGAAAAAAAGAGAAAAAAAAAAACAGAGATTGTGTTTTGTTAAAAACAGCTTGCGGTTGGTGTTGACTTATGCTGACTCCTTTCACTTGAGATAAGACAGTATAAATAAAATACATACATTTAATAGTTATTTTGCCCAGTTGGAATAATTTTTTAAATCTTATTTTTTTCACTTAGGATTTGTTATTACACTTCCTTTCTTTTATTTTTTTTATATTTATTTTAAATGAGAACATATACCATTATTTCCTTGCTCTGTTATCTGACGAGCAGATTATTACATATTTGTTTTGGAGGAAAGGATACAAAGAGATTACTTTGAGGAATAAAAAGATATCAGAGACAACAAAGACAGGCTCTTTGAAAAGAAAATCTCCATATATTTTTTAAACAGCCCATTTTTATAAACTCAGTAAATAAAAGTTTATGGAGTATCATCTTAGATTAGATTTCAAAACTTAAAACCTCATCTCCCTCCCTAATAGATATTTTTAGTGTTGTTTAGACTTAAACAGCTTAATAGTTTTGGCTATGAGGAAAATGCATATATTAAGATTACAGTTCTCCCTTATAAATTAGTGGAAAACATTGAGATAGAAAATTAACATGGAAAGTCAGAATTAGCTGAAAACTTATATCTGAAGAAATGTCCTTGTCTGTTTTGAAAGTCTCTCATTGTTTTTTAAATCCAATTCATAGCTTCCAAAGAAATTAAAATTTAGACTTGAAGAAGAGAAAAATGCTTTTGTATAAACCTCCACCCTGATATTCAATGAGATGGAGATGTAGTAGTCAGATTTTTTACATATTCAGTGCTAGTAAATATGTGGGACGTAGATTTCTGTTAATTTATAAAAACTACCTCTTTTTATTAATATTATTTTTAGTTGATAAATCATAATTGTATGTATTTATGGGGTGCAATGTGGTATTTTGAATTTGTATATAATGTGCAATGATTATCAACAGATGACTGGATTTAAAAATGTAGTATTTGTGTGTATGTATATAATGGGTACTATTCTACCTTACAAAAGAAAATTCTGTCATTTCTGACAATGTGAATGAACCTAGAGAACACTATGCTAAGTGAAACAATCCAGGCACAGAAAGACAATACATCATCATCTCACTTATATGTGGAATCTAACAAAGAGAAACTCATAGAAGTAGAGAGTAGAATGGGGGTTACCAAGAGGCTGGGGATGGGAGAGAGTGAAGGAATGAGGAAATGCAGGTCAAAGGGTATAAATTTTCAGTTAGATAAAAATGGTCTCAAATGCATTATTGATAGGTGGTTTTCAGGTTGCATGTAGGCTAAAGGGAAAAGTGAGTAGCTGGGGCAAGTAAAATTTCAGTGAATTCTGCATTGACAGGGAGTTGGCACTAGTTGGAATCTTATTATAGATGAACAATAGATCAAATAACATAAAATGAGTGTCCTAATTGGTGTGGCTAGTACTAGTTTGATGTCAGACAGAATGAGAATATTAGGAAAAGTGAGGATTTATTTGTGGATGTAGTAGATAATTCATGTCCAGATAATACCTCATAGAGCATATCCATCTATCTATCTAATATTTATATATATGAAAGACTTAGCAAAAAGTCTGACACATAATAAATTATAAATATTAATAGAAAAGTAATAAAATAAAGGTATTTTTTATTGTGGATATTATTATTATTTTTTAAAGAGACAGAGTCTCTCTCTGTCACCGTGGCTAGAGTACAGTAGCATGATCATAGCTAAAAGTAACCTCGCTCAAACTGCTGAGCTCAAGCAATCCTCCCACTTCAGCCTCCTGAGTAACTGGGACTACACAGATGCACCACCATACCCAACTAATTTTACTTTATTTTTGTAGAAACAGGGTCTCATCATCTTGCCCAGGCTGGTCTTGAATTCCTGGGTTCAAGCAATCTTCCTGCCTCAGCCTCCCAAAGGACTGGGATTATAGTCGTGAGCCACCGTGGTTGGCCTATCATGGATATTACTCAATAGTAAATTCAAAACTAAATATAGAAGGTCAAAGTACCTTTCTGCTACAGAATATATGCTTTGTTAACTGTTCAAATACTGGGGAATAGAGAATAAAGAGGTGAAGTTCAGGTTTAGGTACTAACTCTGAAACTTACTAGATTTATAGCTGGTTATTAATTTGCAAGAATCCATTGAATCTCACTTTATTCATTTGCAAAATGTATATAGAATTTCACAAAATACTTTTCACAAAGAATGCAGCTTATTTTGAGAACTCAATAACACATCATATGTAGAAGGTCTCATTACATGTTAAAGCTCTGTGCAAATAATATTATTCATTTTTGTAACTACACAAATGTACCATCTTGACATAAATAAGCTGATATAAGCACTCGGGTCCTTCTCAGACAGGCTTGAAAATCTGTTGTTCAACATGGTCAGGATCATATCCAACTTTTACCCTTTTCTTCATTCCATGTAAGGCCATATGAATCCATTAAAAGGCCAAGTAATTTCACACTTTCAACATTTCTTTGTGTTGCTATATAAATATGGCAGCATCTGAAAAGATAAGAAATAAGAGATTCTTCTTATGGAAGTAACATTGTAATATTTTATGAAAAATGTACCTCTTAACAATTGTCTGCATTGCTTTAGTCATGATTCCTATCAGAAATACCTTACCTTTCATTCCTCCTTGATCTCCATGCTTTAAAACTTGCCTTGTTATTTGCTACAATCTTCCTCTTTAAATGTAATTCTATACACAGGATATGTTAGTGAATGCTATTTTCAGTTATCCTCGAGATGTTTTCTCTGTGGTTTATTTCTGGGGGAAGATATCACGTCTGTCTTAGTTAGCTTGGGCTACCATAACAAAACACCATAAACTGGGTGACTTAAACAACAGAAATTTACTTTTCACAGTTCTGAAGGCAGGAGGTCTGGAATACGTGCCAGTATGCCTGGGTTTTGATGAGAGCTCTCTCTGGCTTGCAGATGGATACCTTCTTGCTGCATCCTCATATGGTGGAGAGAGAGTGAACAAGCTGTTTTGTGTCTCTTGTTATAAGGAAAGTAATCCTATCATGTAGGTCCCCTACTCATGACCTCATCTAAACCTCATTACCTTCCAAAGGTCCCATCTCCAAATATAATCACACAGAAGGTTAGGTCTTTAACATATGAATTTGATGGCACAATTCAGTCAACAGCAATCTGTTCCTGGCCCCCAAATTCATGTCCTTCTCATTTGCAAAGTTTATTAATTCTACCACATCACTAAAACTCTTAACTTGTTTCAGCATCAACTCTAAAGTCTGAAGTCCAAATATTCATCTAAATATCATCTAAATCATACTTAAGACTCAAAGTAAATTCATTCTGAGGAAAAATTTTTCTCTGGCTGTGAACCTATGAAACCAGACAAATTATGTGCTTCCAAATTTCCGTGGTAGGAGAGGCATAGAGTAGACATTTGCATTACAAATGAGAGAAATATGAAGGAAGGAAGAGGTGACAGGTCTCAAGTAAACCCAAAACTTAGTAAGGCAAGTTTAATTAGCTCTTAAGATTGAATAATACCCTTCTTTGGTTAGATGCTCTGCACTCCAGTCCAACCAGGGTAGCAACCTTATCCCCTTAGCTCTTCTGAGGCAGACCCAATCCTTAGCCTTGGTGAGGAAGCTCCATCCACAGCATTGGTCCTGCTCTTTTAAAACCAAGATGGAGGATGAAGGCTTGCTCCTAGGATCTGTATACTCTGACTAGTGATGGAATTGGTAGTCATGATGATTTTTAAATGAACATTGGGGTACTAATTCCTTTGTCTGAATTGAGTTCACAGTACCATATTCCATACCTTCTTCTCCTGACCACAACTCCTTACTTCAGATCAGTATCTGGGTTAAAATTTTTATTAAATTTCTTATTAAAATATTTTTTATTCTTTCAGGAGTGTGCCACATTATCACTGTTAAAAATGGTTGTTGACATAATCAGGGACTCTGATGAAGAACCTCTTTCATAATGAAGAACCTATGAAAGAAGTTAACTAAGAATGACCTCTGCCTGCCTCTAGGGAAAGCAAACCATGCCAATCTACAACAAGATGATGTGGTAGGTTTTTTAAATTAAAATACAAATATGATTTTTAGAGAGACTAAAGATATGTTGTATAGTATAAGCAATGAAACATGATCACCACACTATGGTCTATATTGTTTCAGTTGTAACATTAAATCCAAAGTCTAATTTTTTTTTTTAATTGACACATTGTAATCCCAATAGTGGGTTGTCAGTCATATGATAGCTCTATTTTTAATTTTTGAGGAAATTCCATAGTATTTTCCATAATGGCTGTACTAATTTACAATCCCACCAACAATGTGTGAGTGTTCCCTTTTCCCCACATCCTCACTAGCACTTGTTTTCTTTAATTTCTACGGTAATAACCATTCTAACTGGAGTAAGATATTACCTGATTATAGTTTTCTTTTGCATTTTCCTGGTGATTAGTGATGTTGAACATTTTTAAATATATCTGTTAGTTATTTTTATGTTTTCTTTCAAGAAATATCTATTATGCTCTTTGGTCTATTTTTTAATCAGGCTACTTGTCTTTTTGTTGTTGAGTTGTTAAGTATCTTATATATTCTAAAAATCAAAACCTTATCAAATGTAAAGTTTGCAATTATTTTCTCCCCTTGTGTACATTGTCTCTTTATTCTGTTTATTATTTTCTTTGCTGTGCAAAAGCTTTTTATTTTGATGTAACCCTATTTGTCTATTTTTTCTTTTGATTGTCTGTGCTTTTGAAGTCTTATTTTTAAAATCCTTGTCCAAGAACTGTAGGAGATTGGTCAGGGTGGTGGGAAAAATTATAAGAAAGATGCAACCCTTCTTGGAAGGCCAAGAGGTTTTGCAAAACTTGGGGAAGGAGTGAGCAGCTGTCCTTACCCAGAGGCAATTAGGCGAGGAGTAGGTACAAAGGAATGTAAGGGAGTTTATCTAAATAGCTTGTTTACTCATGTGGTACTAAGACCAATTTTTGATCATGCGTTTTTGGAACTGCTCTCTACTCTGGGCTCAGCAATGTTAATTACCTACTAATGGTGTTTACTCAAGACCTTTGTCATTTAATATGTACTAAATAAATGCAGAGCATCCCAGGAATATCGGTGCTTCACAGCCAGACTCACTCTTTGGGATCTTTAAGCCGTGGGTTCCCCTGGCCATGTCGGCACAGGCAAAAATCTGTATCTGCATACTTCTGTTATCTGTCACTTAGACAGAGTCTGCAGATCAGACTCAGCAATACTCGGTACTTCAAAGTCATGAAGCATTTTCCCTATAATTTCTTCTATTGTTTTCAAAGATTTTTAGTTTTACATTCAAGTTTTTAACCCATTTCGAGTTGAGTTTCTTATATGGTAAAAGGAAGGATCTAAACTCATTCTTCCACATGTCAATATCTGATTTTCTCAGCACCTTTTACTAAAGACACAATCCTTCCTTCACTGTATATTCTTGGCATCTCTGTTAAAAATCAGTTGGCAGTATGTATGTGAATTTATTTCTGGGCTCTGTTTTCCGCTCTATTGGTCTATGTGTCTGTTTTATGCCAGTACCATAGTATTTTGGTTACTGTGTCTTTGCAACATATTTTGAAGTCAGGTAGTGTGTTGTCTCCAGCTTTGTTCTGTTTTCTCAGAATTGTTTGGCCTTTGGGGGTCTTTGTGCTTTTGTAAGAATTTTAGGATTTATTTATCTATTTCTGTGAAGAATGTCTTTCATATTTTGATTGAGATTGCATTAAATCTGTGTAGCCTGGTCATTTTAACGATGTTAATTCTTCTAATCTATCAACGTGGACTATTTTTTCCTTTATCTTCGTCTTCTTCAATTCTTTTAATCAATATTTTACAATTTTCAGTGCAGAGATCTTTCACTTCCTTGGTTAAGTGTATTTTTAGATATCTTATTTTCTTTGTAGCTATTGCAAATTGATTTTTTTTCTTGATTTATTTTCAGATAGTTTACTATTAGCATATAGATAAGCCACTAATTTTTGTATGTTGATTTTGTATGTCGCAACATTCTGAATTTGTTTAATAGTTCTAATAGGTTTTTCTGTAAAGTTGAAGTCTAAACTTTTGATATCTATTTATAGGTTTTTTTTCTCTCATCAATTTTTTTCCATGCTTTTAACAGTCCAAAACAAGGAATTTAAATAAAATTCAACCTTTTGGTTGTTTTAACATTAAGTTGTTTTTAAGTTTGGTCTCCTGATCTAACTTTCAATAAAGGCATTTTGAGAGGAAAAAATACAGACAAACAAGAAATAATAATTGGGGAAGGAAAAAAATGGGAACTCTTTTTTCCTTAATTTTGCATTTTTACTGTATATTCTAAATTTTATATGGATTTTTCTTTCTATTTCCACCATGAATTACCATCAAGGAAAAAAAGTGATTGTTAAAAATGAGCACAGGAAAGAAGTGTGGCTGGGAAAATAAAGATGTTAGGGGAAAACAGAAAATGGAAGAAAAAGAGTTAAATCAAGTGAAAGGCTTACAAAAAAATCGTGTAAGATAATGAAGTCATCATAGCATAAAATTTAGAGGAAAAGTGAGACAAAAATTTATTCCTATTTGTCTGAAAACAAATGAGGGAGAGTTACAGGATTATGGAAAACACTTCCCATATAGAATCTTTTTTTAGTTTGTCCATTCATTCTTTTATCTCTTTATCCATCATTTATTCATTAGTTTATTTGCCTGTCTCTTATGTCGTGAATCAACTACACAAATTCTCCTCAATCAAGGATGGGGTTATGACCCAAAAACTCATCACAACTTGAAAAAATCATGTCAAAAGTACATTGTCAACTTAAAATATTTTTAACAGTTGATGATTTTTTTTCCAGGCTTAACCCCATTGTAAGTTGAAGAGCATACTGAATGCCTGTCACTTTTTGTACCATTGTAAAGTTAATCAAACCCATCCTAAGTCAGGGACCATCTGCACTAAAAAGATGTATTGGTTTGTAAAAAGTTTGTGCTTCATTGGAAAATTATGCACTGCTTACAGCATATCCTCCCAGGTATCTGATTCTATAGAAGGAATTTCACAGCTTTCTAAATCTTAGATAACTGGTAGCAATGCAAAATAATTCTTATTTATAGACCTGTAAATTCTGTCCATTGGAGGTTCAGTTCTCCCCAATTGTGGACATCTACCCATTTATTTTAATATTCTTAATTTATAATGTATCTCTTCTTTGGATTTTCTTTTGACTTGACTGTAGCATCTTATTAGTTCACTTATTACTAAATTAAATAAAAATTTTTTTTTAACAAATCTTCATTGATCACATGTATTAGGTTGGTGCAAAGATAACTGCAGCTTTTGCCATTACTTTTAAAAAGTTCAAAATTTTTTGTGTTACTCTTAATGGCAAAAAACTCAATTTTTTTTCCCAATAACCTAATATATGACAATCATGATTTACTCATCTTATGAAAATTTACTCATCTTATGAAAATTAGGAGATACTAATATCTCCTTAGTATGTAGCCTGCTTTGGATTTATTAGTTGACAGTATCTTTAATGTTCAAAATATTAAATAATGCATTAGGATTATTTTTATCAGGATTTATACACATGTATGGAAACAAGTGGTTTTCATAGTACAGAGATTTCATGTCTTATTTCTTAAAGCCAGGAGACATTTTCCAATAGAGAATTCTTTGTATTCCTCAATCTCTCTTCCACTCTTTCTGATTTCTTTAGTGTTACTGTAATTTTAAACTAGCTGATAAAACCACTGAGTTAAATCTATCTATATACTATTAAACCATGTGATTCTCCCTAGCCCTTTACCTTCTGGGGTAGGATAGTATTAACCTTCCCAGTTTTCTCCTTTATCCTTTACTAATGAGGACAAAGCTATAATTTTTTAAGTCTTGCCCAAATTCCTATCTAAGAGGTCTGGGGAGTCATGTCCTACAAACCATAATTCTCATCAGATGGGTTTTATTTGACCCTCTATATGGTGACTTACTTTCCAATCTGACTATGGCATAACCTTATGAGACAAGGAAAAAAAATAAAAATATTTAACCCCCAAACATGTTTCTCTGTTATATCTTGAAATGGCCCTGCAAAGCCATCCTTCGTAGGGGGAAAATACATATTTGTGAAGGCTCTCTATTAACATAGCTAGATTTTTTTCTTCTAGGCCCTCCCAATCTTGAAGAGATTAACTAAAATTCTAGCACCTTTTAACTCTCTCAAGAGGAAATAATTGCCATCTATTGTCTCTAAGAGTAGCCACTACAAGACTTCCAAGGAACCTTGGTCTTCACTATCTTTTTTCTTAACCTGAACATTTTCTTTCTATGGATTCCAGGTCTTTAGACAAACTCAATGAATTGTCAACTAGAAAATGTTTAAATTTACCTATAGCATAGAACCCCCACCCCCACCCCTGCTTTGGATTGTCTTGCCTTTCTGAACCAAACTGAAGTATTTCTTAAATGTATTTGATGTCTCATGGCTCCCTAAAATATATAAAACCAAGCTGTACACTGACCACCTTGGGTACGTGTTCTTGGGACCTCCTGAGGGCTGTGTCATGGGCCATGGTCACTCATATTTGGGCCATAGTGAATCTCTTAAAATATTTTACAGAATTTGACTCTTTTTGTTGACACTAAAAATCACATAATATTTAAATCAATTCCTAGAGACATTCATATTGTTCTAAAATATTCAAAATCCATATTTACACCTAAATATATCAATTATAGGCTTTCACTTTACTGTATGCTGTATATAGAGTCAATCACAGTTTTATAGTTACATTTGAAGAGGGGGAATGCATCTTTTGGATTCCCCCTCCTCTAATGTAACTATAAAACTGTGCAGATTTCATTATAAAATTAATTTTGTCATAATGTCAGCAGAGTTACCAAGAAAGTGGAAAAGCAATTTGAATTAAAAGAGAAAAAAAATAAAAGGAAGAAGAAAAGCAAACACTCTCTGTAGTTCCATGAGTAAATGAAGATAGATCCTCTCATCATTTTAAATCTAGAGGGGATTCCCTTCTGATAATTTACAACTGCATCAAAGAATTGGTTGTTATTTTAAAAATTACTTTAGGCGGGGAAACATAATACTTTAAATTAATATTATTAGAATTACTATAATAATAGAGCATTTTAGAAAAAATCTTTAATAATGTATAGTAAATAAGACATTACTCATTTGCGATCTGCAGGATCAAACATTGATTTCTGATTTTAAAATGTTATTTTGTTGTTTTATTTCAAAACTGGTAAAGAAAGAAAAGAGGAAAGAAGTATATTCGGAAGTATATCTGAATGTTGTATTATTGATTCAGTTCATAGACACTCTTGTACCTGTCTTTCATTCTGTTTAATAATCCGGAAGAATCCTAGTCACGTTTTTCAAAGCTGTACTGAAGGAATGCTAACTTATCCATTAAGATAAAAGTCCCCAAATGTCATTCCTAACACAAATGGATTAGGGTCTTTCTATGTAGCATCACAACCCCTCTAGGCTAAGCAAGGAAGCTGACACTGAAGTGATGGATGACCCCAATGTCTATTATGCATGGCAACACAATCCATAACCTCTGAGTCACAGCTTGAAGTAACTTTTAACTGCATATGTGAATTTTCTTAATGAGACTACTTCTCAGGATATCAGTTTAAAAAAAAGTTTCCACATTTTTATTTCAGCACTCAGACTTCTATTTATAAATAATATGGCATTTTGATTTTTATCAAAGAGCAAATTCAAATTCAAGAGGTGAGAGGTCAGTCAAAAAATGAGTGTGAAAATAAAAGGCCTACTGAGAAGTACTTCAACAAATCTGTAGGGTTTTTTTCTTTTTTTCTTTTTTGGTTTAACCTCTTCATATATTAAATAACTTAAAATCTCATTTTAAGTGTTCATACCACTAATAGACAAAAGAAAACCAAACAAATTGTGTTAGTCTATTTTTACACTGCTCTAAAAGAACTACCTGAGACTGGGTAATTTATGAAAAAAAAGAGGTTTAATTGATTCACAGTGCTTCATGCTTAACAGGGAGAATGATTGGGAGTCCTCAGGAAACCTACAATCATAGCACAAGGGGAAGCAAGCACCTTTTTCACAGGGTGGCAGGAGGGAGAGAGAAGGGTGAAGTTTCACATACTTTTAAAGTGCCAGAACTCACCAAATATCATGAGAACAGCATGGGGAAAATCCACCCCCATGATCCAATCACCTTCCACAGGACCCACATTCAACACACGGGGATTTCAATCCCATGTGAGATTTGGGTAGGGACATAGAGCCAAACCATATCACAAACAAAACAAACAAAAAAGAATACAAAGAAAATTTTAGACATGTTAGACATGTCTTTTACTTTAGTTGTGGTCATAGTGTTCATGGTGTATGTATATGTATGCACAAACTCACTAATTGACTACATTATATATGCAGATTTGTGTTTGTCAATTATACCTCAATAAAGTTGAAAATGTTAGCCTTAAAAATTAAAATATTTTAGCCAGATTCATTTTCATTTTCTTTTTTTTTATTGCATTTTAGATTTTGGGGTACATGTGAGGAACATACAATATTGTTGCATAGGTACACACGTGGCAGTGTGATTTGTTGCCTTCCTCCCCTTCACCTATATCTGGCATTTCTCCCCGTGCTATCTCCCCCCAACTC
>CAUYQU010047751.1:20000-64803 GCA_963574635.1 Cheracebus regulus | reverse complement strand
GCTAATGCTCAATCAGCCACATGCTATAGTCTCAATTCCCTTTGGTAGCAGCTATCTAGAAGTGTTGAAGATATCTTTCAGTAGAACAGATGCCCCAATCTTTTCTTTTCACCCTACCTATCTTCCTTCCAAAGGTTTTTTTCTAAGACCTTAGGGAGAGTTGAATTAGAGCTAATAACATGTGAGTTTTAGGACCCTCACTTGCATGGGCTCCTTTCTAGGCCTGGGGAAAGACTGTAGCAATATATTCACAATGTCATATTGCCATGGTCCGAACTGTGCCACATGAAAGTTCATGTTGAAGCACTGACTCCCAATGCAATTGTATTTGGAAATAAGGTCTATAAGCAGTTAATTAAAGTTAAACATGGTCATAAGGGTGGGGTCCTGTGGATAGGATTAATGCCCAAGAAAAAAAAAAGAGAGACAGAGAATCTGTCCCTGACCCCCCACCACTACCACCAAATGAAAATAAAGCAAGAAGGCAGTTGTCTGCAAGCCAGAAAGAGAGCCCTTAACAGAAACTGACCAAGCTGGCACACTGATCTCAATCTCAGATTTCTAGCTTCTGGAGCTGTGATTTTAAAAAAAATTGATTTTTTTAAAAGTTTATTTATTATACTTTAAGTTCTGGGGCACATTTGCAGATCATGCAAGTTTGTTACATAGGTATACATGTGCCATGGTGGTGGTTTGCTGCATCCTTTGCCCCATCATCTACATGAAGTATTTCTCCTAATGCTATCTGTCCCCAACCCCCCACCCCCTGCTATTCCTCCCCTAGCCCCTTACCCCTTAGGCCCCAGTGTGTGATGTTCCCCTCCCTGTGTCCATGTGTTCTCATTGTTCAACACCCACTTATGAGCGAGAACATGCAGTGTTTGGTTTTCTGTTCTTGTATCAGTTTGCTGAGACTTTTGTTTAAACCACCCAGTATACAGTATTTTATTATGGAAGCCCAGACTGTTTGAGATGTGTTCTTCAGCTGTGGAGGTATTTTAATGGAATTTAAAAATAAAAACAACTCTCTTATTCTACTCCAGCTGCTTCTCCATCATACCCTTTCTTGTGTCTGATGATGTTGAAGTAGTTATGATCATTTTGAGGACATTACTGAAAGGAGATTGAGCTGGGGATGGATGCAGTTTGGTTTTGCTGTAGTGAAACACTGAAGTATACAATATTTGGTACCATCAGGTCTATGTCCAATTAATTTTTGACCACTGGAAATTGGCTACAAATAAAAGCCATTGTATGGTTCTCCCAGAAGCATAGGCACAGATTTAGATTTAAAAATAAACATGCTCTATGGTACCCAGGCACTAAATATGTAGTCAGTGAAACAGAAACAAGGTTCGAAATGTGCAGAGCCAGAGCTTTTCTGTAAAAAATTCTTCCTTTCATTCAGTTTATAAAATGTGTAACTTTTCACACAGATTATAAAATAGTAGATGGCAGATGTATTTGTTGATTCTCATGCAGCTGTGAAGAAATACAAATGACTGGGTAACTTATAAAGGAAGGATGTTTTGTTGACTTACAGTTCCACATGGCTGGGGAGGCCTCAGGAAACTTACAATCATGGCAGAAGGCACATCTTCACAGAGCAGAAAGAGAGAGAATGAATGCCAGCAGGGGAACTGCCAGGTGCTTATAACCATCAAATCTCATGAGAACTCACTCACTATCATAAGAACAGCATAGGGGAAAACACTCAATTGACTCAATTACCTCCCACCAGGTCTCTCCCATGACATGTGGGGATGATAGGAATTGTAATTGAAGACGAGATTTGGGTAAGGACACAGCCAAATCATATCAGAGGTTTTGGTTCTCATTAATTCCTAGTCTAAGTGGAAGCTCTGTTCTAGTCAAAATACACCCTGTATCCATTCCTACGTATAGGTCTTTTCCAATCATATGCTTGCAAAATTCAGAAAGCATAAGAGTACAAACCAGCAGATCAGAGGTCCCAAACACACATGGCTAGTTGTGGTGGAAGCTACAAAGAACTGTAGAAAATAGGTGAGCACAGTGTGACCTGTATCTGTGAAGCAGCAGATACTGATCACTAACAGTGCTGTCCATCTAAAAGGACACAGGTGAGTGTGCCACCTGTCCCAGTAGGTAATTTCTCTTCCAGAAGACTTCAGGATACTTCCTTAGGAATTTGCAACTGCTGGCAGAGCTCCAGTCTCAAGAAAGGACACACCGAAGCACATTTACTTATGGAACTCAAAGGGCTCTATCTGGAGGCCAGTAAATTTGAGAAGTAATATAACACAGTGGTAAAATCATGGACTCTGCTGCTTGACTGCTTGGATTTGAATTCACCTAGTCCCGTTACTTACTAGGCATGTAACCTTGGGCAAATAATTAAATCTCTCTGTGTTCAGTTTCCTCATCTCTTAAAAGGTGATAATTATAATATCCAACTTCATGCTTTGAGGATGAAGCAGATTAGAGGTAAGTGATTATACCTAGTGTGTCACATCGTAAGTATTACAAAAATGTTACCTAATTTATTTCTCCTCCTTGGTCAGTGTTCAGCCATTTTAGAGAAAGTATTAAATTCATAGTACACTTGATTTTAGCCAACAGGCAAGAAGTGCTAAGTATTAATTGATTTCATGCAGACTGTACCTTGGTCCCTACATTTAATTCAGTGTGTATACAATTTCTTATTAAAGGATGGCTTTCATCTTCAAAGGCAGTGCTGTGCCATGATTTTTGTTTATTTGTTTGTTTATTAGATACTGAGTTCTTGAAAGTCTGTAAAATACTAGAATCTAGCTGAGATTCCTGGAGATTCTTACTCACTAGTATCTAGAGTGCTGATTTGGAGTAGATTTAAAAAAGAGAGAGAGAGATCCTCTGATATTCTATCTTATCTCCTAAATTTGCAGTTGTTCTATGCCTGAATGTCCTATAGATGCAACTCTCACAGCAAGATCAAGCTCATATACTAAGGGCTAGATCCAGTGATTTTTTATCTTTACCTAAAATAGAGTCCGTGTGTTTTTTTCCAGTTTAATTTTGCAGGTCTCTGTTAAATTATTTTCAGAAAACTGAAAAAAAAAGAAAAGAAAAAGACCCTTACCTCCCAAAACTTCAGGCTCCTTCATATGGAGGGAGATTCTAATCAAGGAACTTTAAACAAGTCTCACAATTAAATCTTATGAAAATTCTCCATCCTTTCTTTTAATGTCCATCAGATGATAAATACTGAGCTTCCCTAAAAGCCTGAAGAAAACTTCTTTTCATCCGGGATGATCAGGGTTTCCTTATTCTTAAGAAGATCCCACACTTTGGGAAATGATCCAGGCCTTTGCATGTGATCATTTCTTGATTGAAAGTGTCATCCATCCCAATGTACCAAGCACTGAAAACAGAGTGGAATGCAGAGATGAAGCCACCATCCTAGCCTGCAAGTTGCTCATGGTTTGGTAACAAAATAAACCCATCTTGAATAATGAAGTCATGAATTAGTGAGTAAACAAATTGTATGTGAACAAATATACTAAGTCTCTCTATGTCTCCATTTCCTTATTTTATAATCAGGTCAACAGTAAAATGAATATCATATAATCTTAAATGGAAACATTAAGATGATGAATGGAAAGGGCTTTAGCACAGTGTCTTGTATAGAGTCATCTCTTAAAAGACTATCAACTTTTGTTATGAGTTAATATTCTAACATGGATATTGGAGCTATGCCTCATTTAGCCATTAGTGTTGACTTTGATGTTATAGCACTTAAAATTTGATTAATTGAAACATTTTCTGATAACTCCTTTTGTACATCACAAACATTGTTGGCACAATAGAAATCTTTGTGTTTCAGTAAAATACCATCTCACATGGGTCAGAAGGGCCACTATTAAAAAGTAAGAGAGAACACATGCTCAAAAGGCTGCTAAGAAAAGGGAAGGGTTATGCACTGTTGGTAGGAATGTGAATTAGCTCAGCCTCTGTGGAAAGCTGATTGAACAGTTCTCAGAAAACTAAAACAGAACTACCATTCAACCCAGTAATTCATTTAATGGTTATAAACCCAGAAGAAAATAAATCATTCCACCAAAAAGACACTTACCTACATATTTTCATTACCGCACCATTCCCAGTAGCAAAGACATGGAATCAACCTAGGTGCCCATCAGTGGTGAGCTGAATAAAGAAAATGTGGCAAATATACACCATGGTATATTATACAGTGATATAAAGAACAAAATCATGTCCTTTGCTGCAACATGAGTGCAGCTGGAGGCCATTACCCCAAGAGAATTAACTCAGGAACAGAAAAGCAAATGCTACATGTTCTCACTTACAAGTAGGAGCCAAACATTCAGTACACATGGACAAAGATGGAACAATGCACAGTGGAAACAACAAGAAGGGGGAGAGTGAGACGGGAACAAAAACTGAAAAATTGCTTGTTGGGTACTATGTTGCTTGAGTGGCAGGATCATTTGTACCCCAAACCTCAGCATCATGCAATATACAAATTTAACAAATAACAAATATATAACAAATTTGCAAATGTACATCCTGAATCCAATATAAAAATTGAAATTTAAAAATAAATTTTGTGCTAAAAATTTCACTGTTGTTAGAAGTAAAGATATTTGATGCTGCAAAGTGAAACAAGCACTTAGGCAAAAGTTTTCTCAGTAGGGCAATTTATTTCTATAGAAGGGTGCTTCTTGCATGCAAGGCAGAGGCAAGGGAGATCATGCAGAACAAAGGAGAGCAGCAGTTTTTATCCGTAATACAGACTTTGTTTGTGTGTCCTCCCCCTGTGGGCTGGGGTCAGACTATACAACCTAGGCTAATTTTGATTGACTACTGTTGACATCATCAAGTGGGCAAAAGAGGTGTTTGATGGGAAGGACAGGTACATGTGATAGGAAATGCTTGGTTGTGTTTGGGCACAGCACAGATAAGGAAGACTGATAGGTGAATGAAGAAGATTTTTTTAGGAATAGAACAAAGGACTAGGAACTGAAACTCTTTGAAGAGAAACTATCTGTTTTTAGTAACACTGTCATTATGACTTAAGTAAATTAGGGGTCAAGGCCAAGATGATTGATCAGAAAGAGCTACCTTCAGAGACTCCCATTGAAAAGAACCACAATAAGCATGTGAATCATTTACCAGCAACCAAGGTATCCAGATTCTCTCAAAACTGACTAGGAGGTGGGCATGATCAACAGAGAGGAAGGAAGAACAGTGTGGTGCAGCTGCCCACCTGAGAGCCACACAGGGCAAAGGATTCCTCTTCCCCACCCAAGGGAGGCAGTTAGTGAGCATGCCACCCAGCTGTTTCCACGGAACTGTACAACCCATGGATCAGAAGATCCCACTGGTGAACCCACACTACTTGGGCCTAGTTCTCCAAACCCAGAGCCACAAAGATTCCCAAAAGCCTCTCAGCTGGAATCTGTTTCAGCCTAGGGAGCTTAAATAAATTAGGGGTCAAGTTCCCGGGGGGGAGGGGCTACCAGCACCATAGCTGCAGCTGCCTGCTGTCTAAGCCCTTTGAGCTCCTTGTGGGAGGGGTAGCAGCCAGCACTGGGACTCACAACTGCCTAACCCTCCAAGCTCCCTGAGTGGGGGAAGGGTTGCATCCATATCTACAGCTCCAGGCTGCACTTTTCCCCTGCTGGAGCCAGGGAGGCCCCCCCATGTTGTGCCAGACAGCAACCAGAGTGACTCTTCAGGCTTGATCCTGACCTATCCTTCCTCACTGGGCAGGGTTTTCCTGCAGAAACTCTGACAACTCTGGTCAGAAGTTGAGGGACAGTACCTGGATCTGCCTGGGCCTGAACCTCTAGGAAGAGGGGTGGCCAAAGTCTCTGCAGAGCAGCAGACTTAGCCTTACCCCCTTGTAGTTCTGAGGAATTTGAGCAGCTCAGACAAGTGGGTTTCCCCGCAGAGAAGCACACACCCTCAAGCAAGGGACAAAGTACTTCTTTAAACAGGTCCTGTTCCCTATACAAGCCAACTGGTTGAGGCACTCCAACAGAGTTTGTCAGATGCCCTATACAGGAGCGATCCTACTGGCATCAGGTTAGTGCCCCTTGAGGTCAGAGATCCGAGAAGAAGGGGCAGGCACCCATCTTTGCTATTATCTAGCCTCCTTGATTGACATTTCCAGGTAAGGGAGTGAACCAGATGAATAGGCCTGAAGTGAACCAGCAAACCATAGCAGCCCTACAGAAGAGGGACCTGACCATTGAAAGAAAAACAAAAAGCAACAACAACAGCATCAACAACAAAAAGCCCCCACAAAAACCCCATCCGAGAGTCAGAATCCTCAAAGATCAAAACTAGGCAAAATCACAGACATAAGAAAGAACCAACGAAAACAACAGTGAAACCCTCAAAGACCAGAGTGCCTCTTCAAATGATCACCATGTCTCTCCAGCAAGGGAGCAGGACTGGACAGAGGGTGAGATGGGTGAATTGACAGAAGGAGGCTTCAGAAGACAAATAATAAAAACTATACTGGGCTAAAAGAGCATGTTCCAACCCAAAACAAAGAAACTAAGAACTTTGATAGAGTACAGGAGCTGCTAACTAGAATAGCCAGTTCAGAGGGCAACATAAATGACCTGATTGAGCTGAAAAACACAGCATGAGAACTTCATGAAGCATACACAAGTATCAATAGCTGAATCAACCAAGGGAAAGAAAGAATATCAGCGTTTGAGCACCACCTTGCTGAAATAAGACATGAAGACAAGATTAGAGAAAAAATAAAAATGAATGTACAAACCCTCCAAGAAATATGGGACTTCATAAAAAGACCAAACCTGCAATTTATTGGAGTACCTGAGAGAGACAGAGAAAATACACTTCAGAATATTATCCAGGAGAACTTTCCAAACTGAGCAAGACAGGCCAACATGCAATTTCAGGAAATACAGAGAACACCACTAAGATACTCCATGAGAAGATCAACCCCAAGACACATAATCGTCAGATTCTACAAGGTCAAAATGAAGGAAAAACTGTAAAGGGCAGCCAGAGAGAAAGGCCAGGTCACCTACAAAGGCAAGCTCATCAGACTAACAGTGGACATCTCAGCAGAAACTCCACAAGCCAGAAGAGATTGGGGGCCACTATTCAACATTCTTAAAGAAAAGAATTTTCAACCTAGAATTTCATATCCAGCCAAACTAAGCTTCATAAGAGGAGAAATAAAATCCTTTCCAGTCAAGCAAATGCTGAAGGATTTTGTTACTGAAAGAAGCACTAAATATAGAAAGGAAAAACTGGTACCAGCTGCTGCAAAAACAACCAAAATATAAAGACCAGCAATACTATTAAAAACCTGCATCAAGTAATGTGCAAAATAACCAGATAGCATCATGATGACAGGATCAAATTCCGACATAAGAATACTAATCTTAAATGTTAATGGACTAAACACCCCCAATTAGAAGACACAGACTGGCAAATTGATGAGAGTCAAGACCCATCAGTGTGCTGTATTCAGGAGTCCCATCTCACATGCAAAGACACACATAGGCTCAAAATAAAAGGGTGAAGGAAAATTTACCAAGCAAATGAAAAGAAAAAAAAAAAGCAGGGGTTGCAATCCTAGTCTCTGACAAAACAGACTTTAAACCAACAAAGATCAAAACAGACAAAGAAGATGCTGCATAATAGTAAAAGTAACCATTCAGTAAGAAGAATAAGAATAGAAGAATAGAATAAGAACTATTCTAAATATGCACCCAATACAGGAGCACCCAGATTCATAAAACAAGTTCTTAGAGACCTACAAAGAGACTTAGACTCCACACAATAATAGTGGGAGACTTTTAATACCCCACTGTCAATATTAAACAGATCACTGAGACAGAAAATTAACAAGGATTTTAAGCACTTGAAGTCAGCTCTGGATTCAGTGAACCTAATAGACATCTACAGGACTCTCCACCACAAATCAACAGAATATTCATTCTTCTTAGTGTGGCACTTAGTCTAAAATTGACCAAATTATTGGCAGTAAAACACTCCTCAGCAAATGCAAAAGACCTGAAATCATAACAGTCTTTCAGACCACAGTGCAATCAAATTAGAACTCAGGATTTAGAAACTCACTCAAAACCAAATAATTACATGGAAATTGAACAACATGCTCCTGAGTGACTCCTGGATAAATAATGAAATTAAGGCAGAAATCAAGAAGTTCTTTGAAACCAAAGAGAACAAAGAGAAAATGTACCAGAATCTCTGGGACACAGCTAAAGCAGTGTTAAGAGGGAAATTTATAGCACTAAATGCCCATATCAGAAAGCTAGAAATATCTCAAATTGACACCCTAACATCACAATTAAAAGAGCTAGAGGGGCATTAGCAAACTAATCCAAAAGCTAGCAGAAGAAAATAAATAACTAAGATCAGAGACACAAAAAATCTCTTCTGAAAAAATCAATGAATCCAGGAGCTGATATTTTTGAAAAAAATTAACAAAATAGACCATTAGCTAGACTAATAAAGAAGAGAGAAGAATAAAATAGACACAATAAAAATGATAAAGGGGATATCACCACTGACCCCACAGAAATAGAAACTACCATCAGAAAATACTGTAAATTACACTAGTTTTGTTTCATATAAATTAAATAGTTGCTAGATTATCTTCTTAATGTTCTCTGCAATAAATCTAGCTCTATATGAACATAAATTTAACTTGAAATATTCAAGTTGAAAATGTTAAAACTATAAAGTGTTAATTGAAAAAAATGGTAGAGAGCAATATTTATTTTTGATGTGCTTAGCACTTGTAATGTTATATGTTATATGCTATATTTCACAATTTAAAATGTACTCCTTAAGAACTAGTTTCAATTTTGCTGTGTGATTGTGCCACATATCTTCTGTTCATCTTTTCAACCTGATCTCCTCTATTCTCTAAATTGGACTCCAACAATAGACTCTGGCTCCCAGCTTCAGTTTGTATTCAGCCAATGGAAACTCTGAGAAGAAGGTCAGGATGGCTTTTAGTCCCTGACTCCCTCTTGGAAAGATTGCCTCAATGTGATTGTGTTTTGGGTTGAAAGTCACATTTCCTCTCAATCTTACTATATTTCCATCACTATCTCCTAGCAAGTATAAGTAACCAACGACTCTCTTTCCCCATTCCTTCAAGTCTTAGCTGGTAAAACAGCACCTCTGCTGTTAGTTCTGTGATATTGCACTATCTGCTGAGGTCTCACTATATTCTGCCCACATTTTGGAAATAATCTTTATTTGCTCACCAGTGTACTGAATATTTGTGTCTTCCCAAAATTCATATGTTGACATCCTAACTTCCAATGAGATCATATTAGCAGGCAAGGCAGTGATTATGCCATGAGGTTGAAGCCCTCATGAATAGAATTTGTTGCCTTTTAAAGAAGCTGCGGAAAGCTGCCTTGGCCCTTACACCATGTGAGGCCACCTATGAATCAGAGAACCAGCCCTTATCAGACGTCAAGTCTACAAGTGTCTTGATCTTAGACTGCAGAATGTAGAACTGTGAGAAACGAATTTCTATAACCCAGGAAGTCTACCATAATTTTGTTTTAGTGGCTTGAATGCACTAAGACAATATTATTTTAAAAATCTTTAAATTATCTTAATATAAACCATCTGTTTTATGCTAAAATTACAATAAAAATAGGCAGTAAAAATAATAAAACAAATGATTAGGTTTTTTTAAAACAAACTTCTATGGAAACAAATTATGAAAACAGGAAAAATTATACTTTTAGGTTTTAGGTGAGGCAATAAAAAGAGGGTTGAAAAACCAGATTATTTATAGCTAAATTCTGATTTAGTGACTTATTACTTGTTGTTCATTTCTTTAAAATTCAATGTCCTTACTTATAAAATTGGTTAATGGTAGATGGCACATTAAATCTATCACATTATTGAAGTTGAGGTCATATTTTTTAAAAAATACATAATTGGTTTGACACAGTGAATGGCATTGTGGGAAATTCAATGAAGAGTACCTTCTACTTTAATAACCTGAATCTGATACACTGCAAACATTTATTTAATTACAAATAATTAAACATGTATCATGTTTTTAAAAAATTAAATTGGTTTTTAAAATTACCATCATTGGGTTTACCCCTATGGGAAAAAAACTGTGTGTATTAATAAATAATTTCAAGTTATAACTCCATTATAAAATACAATATGCTCTGAGTTATTAGGATAAAAATAATTGACATTTTAGTTATCTAAATGTAACCTGTAATTTCTGGCTTTCTATCTCCATACAATATTATTTTGAAAAGTCAGAGTAATATACATTAGTAGACCTAGATTGAAAATAAAAAAAATTTACTATTTTCTCTATAAAAATGTTACTCTACTATAATGTTATTAATTCTATTCTCACAGATCATATACTTGCCTTGGAGGTTCCTCAGGTACTGCCTGAAGCAGGTAAGAGAGAACTAAGTTTGTATGATTCAAGGTTCATAACCAAAGCAGCATTAATTATTTATATATTTTATACACCCTTCTAGAATACATAGTTTCTTTTGAAAGGAAGTTTTCATAGTAAATTTGACCAGATTCAAGTTAATAGCTTTATGCCTATGAAAAACTGGATAACAGCTAAAAATACATCCGATCTACCTCATTTCTCCACCTTTCACTGGCATAATTTTTTTAGCCCTATGGTCTCCAGAAAAGGTATTAGATGTAAATAAATGTAATTGACCTTTTATCTACATCCTAAACTTGAGTACATTGAAGTCTTCAAAATTAGTTTAATGTAATCTTTTACTGTCTTTCTAATTTTGATAATAATGCTTACTGACTGTAGAAAACTTGGAAAATAGAAAAGTTACACAGAATATACATAATTTTATGATGATGAAGAACATATTGTTAATAAATTAGCATGTTTCCAGTTCATTATATTTTATAGGCAGATTTTAGATTTAAGATGCTCTTATTTTATTACTGAAATTATTACAGGAATAATTGGATACCCCATTTAAAAATGAACATACAACAGATGTTTTCCAATGACATTATAAATGTCTTGAAGACACTATTTTATAGTAGAATAATCTTTTTATAAATGTCCATAATTTATTTTAACATTTTCTTATTTTTATAGTTATTTTGTACAGTTCTTGTCAATTTTTTTTATTTAACATAGCTATAAAATGATAATCTCTATAAAGAAATATTTTACACTTATCTTATTACTCTCCTAGTATTTTAGAGAGAGGTTAACTGACATAAAGAATATGAATCTATTTAGCTTTTTACATATGTTGCTTTATTTTTTAAAAATACTGATTTTCTCACATAACATAAGAAAACAATCTTTCCCTTTTATTTTATTCTGCTAGTTGAATACATGAAAAATGAAGCCTTCTAGATTTATTTGCATTTCCTTTTTATAGTGAGATTCATCATTTTCTCATTTGAGTATGCTATTTGCATTACTTCTGTGTATTGTACAGTTACTTTTCTGCAAGTTTTACATTTTTTAAGATATTGATGAAAATAAAAATGACAGGCACATTACCAATGATACTTTTAAAGATATCAGAAATCTGTAGAAGCTAAGATTAGATCACTAAAATTTCATACAGGGGAGAATTTAGAAGTGAGCTGATTTAAAAAGCAGCTGCTTTTAAGAGTGAAGAAATTTGCCAATTTGGGGCATAAGTTTAGGATCAGAGAATGAACTGCTGCTAGAGAAAAGGAAATCGTCAAAGCTTTTAGTTAATGTGAAGAAATTGAATGACAAATTTGAAAATGTTTGAGGACTCATATATAATCCTGGTTTCTCCTGCAGAACCATGGCTGAATTGTCAGACTCAGTATACTCATGTATGGATTTAGGAAGAAAGTTCTAAAAATGAAAAAGTAAAATCTCTCATAGACTTTTATGGCTTGGGAGTTAAAGAACTGTTCTCGCCAAAAATAAGTTGGATATAAATGGAGGGAAAATAGACAAGTACTGAAGACACTAGAATGAGTGAGGAATTCATGTCTAGTCTCCAATTACTATGCAGGGGTACTGAATCAGGGCTCAGAAGGAGGTTGCTAAATCCAGTCTAAATCCCTAGAGGAAGGTAGCAACTATAGGAAAGAGAAACCAGCATTGATTTGGACTTTGATCAAATAATAAGATCAGGGGATTCTGCAGCCCTCAAAATTGATGACAAAATTTCCTCTGATTTTTCAAGACGCTTGCCTAACTTTGAAGCAATGTTGAAACTGCCTTTGCAAAAAGTATGACAGTAAAAAAAAAAAATCTGACCTAACCATCCAAGCTTCTAACGTCCAAGCTGCCCTTGTTCATTACTGGGCTTTGGCCAAGCAACTATGGGGAAATTTACTTTATTGTTTAACTTTGAAACAGAGATGGTAACAACCCCTTCCTGAAATAAACCCTCTCCTTGCTTGGGGATCAGACCTCCTTTATAAAACTAACAATTTAGCCATATGATTAGAATGTATGGCTCCGGGGTTGGGTGTGGTGGCTCATGCCTCTAATCCCAACACTTTGGGAGGCTGAGACAGGCAGATCACGAGGTCAGGAGTTCGACACCAGCCTGACCAACATGGTGAAACCCTGTCTCTACTAAAAACACAAAAATTAGCCAGTGGTGGTGGTGGTGGTGCACACCTGTAAACCCAGCTACTCAGGAGGCTGAGGCAGGAGAACTGCTTGAACCCAGGAGGTGGAGGTTGCAGTGAGCTGAGATCGTGCCACTGTACTCCAGCCTGGGTAACAGAGAGAGACTCCGTCTCAAAAAAAAAAAAAAAAAGAATGTATGGCTCAGGAGTCATGCAGGCAAAGGCTACAAGACTCCTAACCACCCCAATATTTCCTATGAATAACAATGCCATTTTAAAACCTTAGAGTGGTGTTTGAAGACCTTGCACTCTGATGGATCAGTTGGGCCCACCCAGGTTGGTAAACTGGCTCATTAGGTCTTACAGCTCCCATCCAAGAACTGACTCATTGCAGAAAGACAGCTTCCGCTCTCTATGATTTTATCTCTGACCCAATCAGCATTCCTCATTCTCTAACCCCTTGCCTACCGAACTACCCTGAAAACACTCTAGCCTCACTGGGCGTGGTGGCTCACATTTGTAATCTCAGCAATTTGGAAGGCCTAGGTGGGCAGATCCCTTGACGTCAGGAGTTTGAGACCATCCTGGAAAATGTGGTGAAACCCTGTCTCTACTGAAATTACAAAAATTAGCTGGGCTTGTTGGTGGTCACCTGTAATCCCAGCTAATTGAGAGGCTGAGGCAAGAAAATCACTTGAACCTGGGAGGTGGAGGTTGCAGTGAGCCAAGATCACGCCACTGCACTTCAGTCAGGGTGATAGAGAGAGACTCCATGTCATCGCTTCTCGGCCTTTTGGCTAAGAGTAAGTGTAGTATCTCTTCTTGTCAGTTTAATATGTGATATTATATTGAGGACAATATATTAAGTGTATTTTTGGATCAGGGAGAAACAAAAAAAAGAGACTGCATCTCAAAATAAATACATACGTACATACATACACACCTCTAGTCTCCAAATTTTCAGGGATGCTGATTTGAGTAATAATGAATCTCTGATCACCTGTTTAACTGGCATTGCATTAATTAAACTATTATGTCTCTATTACAATAATGCTGTCTCAGAACTTTGGCTTTTGGGGGCAGCAGGCAAGATAAACTCGTTGGGTAATTACATTATTGGGCAGAAGCTAAAGAATAAATGTCAAAATAGAATTATTTCAGAAAGAAGTAAACTTAAGACATACGTGATTGGATCTCCCCAGAAGCTCCATTCCCAGAGAATTGTTACTATTTGACCTATCTGCTCAGAGAAGCCCTAATTGCTCATTTCTGCTTGATCCTAAGGCTCTGTGCAAGCAGAAAGTGAAGGCAAAGATGGAGTTGTAAGCTGCTGGAGCAATGAAGGTATATCCAAATAAGCACATACAATGTCTTTTAGCAGAGGCTGAGGAATGTTTTGGTTCAAGATTTTACACTACGATCAAGTTGATTTATCTCAAGAATGCAAGCTTGATTTGACATCTGAGTATTAACTAGTGTAATACATTATAATAATAGAATAAAAACAGAAACAACATGATTATGTCAATAGATAAAGAAAAAAGTTTTGAGAAAATTAATGTAATTTTTAAAAATAAAAATCAACGAACTAAAAAGAAAAAGAAATTTCTTTAGCCCAGTAAAGGCCATTCATTAAAAAAAAAAAAAATCTGGTATGAGACTAAATGCTCTCCTTTTAAGATCAAGAACAAGACAAAAAGTGTTTGTTTTCACCATTTTCACTCATTATTGGGCTGGGAGTTCTAACAAGAACTGTTAGACAAGAAAAACATAAATAAAAGGCACTCAGATTAGAAAGAAAAAGTAAAGCTGTCTTTATTCAGAGATAATATGATTTTTAAAAAGTTTTTAAATCAACATTTCTGTAAAAAAGCTGAAATAAATTTCAAATAATTGATATCACTGAGACTACATATGTTTCTTATTCAAAGAGATTTAACTAGAATTTAATAACTCAAACAACACTGGAAAAATCCCCAATTGTCGGAAATTTGAATAAAAGGTCAGTAAAAGGTAAAATTAAAATAGAAAATAATTTGAACTAAAAATGAAGCTATATATGGCACAGCAAAACTTGTAAGATAAAGAAAACGCCTTGTGTAGAGAGAAATATGTAGCATTATATTCATGTTGGCAATAAAAAGGCCAAAAAATAGATCAGTGCTTTAAGCTTCCATAAAAAGAAAAAAAGAATTAAAACAGATAAAACTTAAAGTAAAAAGATGGATATAAAAAACATAAAGCAGAAATCAATGGAATTATAAGTAAACATAGAAAAGCTAAATGTAATTTATTTGAATTTTTTTTTTTAATTTATAAAGTTCTAACAGGATTGATAAGAAAAATGAATAGGCAGGGTGTGGTGGCTCATGCCTGTTATTCCAGCACTTTGGGAGGCCGAGGTGGGCGGATCATGAGGTCAGGAGATCAAGAGCATCCTGGCCAACATGGCGAAACCTTATCTCTACTAAAATTACAAAAAATTAGTTGGGTGTGGTAAGGCACACCTGTAATCGAAGCTGCTCTGAAGGCTAAGGAAAGAGAATTGCTTGAACCCTGGAGTCAAATGTTGCAGTGAGCCAAGATCAGGCCACTGCACTCCAGCCTGGTGATAGAGAAACACTCTGTCTCAAAAAAAAAAAAAAAAAAAAAAGAATAAACAAATAGCATCAATACCAAAAATGCCAAAGGAGATATCCCTGCAGGTTTCACAAATATTAAACTTATAACAATAAAGTATTATAAACAACTTTGCACAAAATGTGTGATAATTTGAATTTGAAGAAAAAATAAAATACAGCCTTCGGATGTTAATAGAAGCAGAAATAGAATATATGAACAGTCTGGTACCTACTAAAAATGCAGAAATGTTTTTACTCATACACATACTAGAGACCCATATGTTTCATCAGTAATATCTTTCAAACATTCAAGGAAGACGTAAGATGCAGAAATAATGTATCTGATAAAATTTTGTGCCATGTGAAGTTTGGTAATTATATTTTGTTAAATTTAACTATGTGCATGGATGCAGTTCCAACTCTGAGATGTGTTTCTCTGTCAGCAAAATGCAGTAACGAAAAAGGGAAATCACAATTGTGCAAGCACATTTCAAGCCTCTAGTTGTGTCATAGCTATTGGCAATTTACTGATCAAATTTTCTCCAGTATCTTGCCTAGAAAGTGTTTTTCTGTTCTTGTGTAACATATAGGTACTCTTCTGCTTAGCTTCAGAGCTGACAGGAACAAAAGGGGGAGAAAGCAATTAGCAGGTCTCCTGGTGTATATCTGTCTATTCTCACACTGCCACAAAGGAATACCCAAGACCCAATAATTTATAAAGAAAAAAGTTTTAATTGATTCACAGTTTTGCTTGACTGGTGAGGCCTTGGGAAACTTACAATCATGGCAGAAGGGAAAGCAGGCCCATCTTACATGGGGGCAGGAGAGAGAGAGGAAGTGAAGAGGGAAGAGTTCCTTATAAAATCATCAAATCCCTTGAGAACTCACTCACTGTCATGAGAACAGCATGGGAAAATCTGCCCCCATGATCCAATCACCTCTGACCAGGTGTCTCACTCAACACCTGAGGATTACAATTCGAGATGAGCTTTAGGTAGGGACACAAAGCCAAACCATATCACCTGGTTCTCCATTCCTACCTTTATTTTTACATATTGAACTTTGACCTTAGGTCTATTTGAATAATAGGCTCAAAAGCTAAAACTACTTTGAAAAATGTTGTAATTCTATTCTAGTATTACCTATGGAATATTTTTTCCTTTTTCCATTGTCTTAGTTAATGTTTGCTGCTGTAACAAAATATTGTAAACTGTGTTGCTTATAAACAACAGATATTCAGTTTTCACAGTTATAGAGGCTGTAAAGTCCAAGATCCAGTTGCCGGCAGATGTGATGTCTAGTGAAGGCTCACTTGCTGGTTTGCATACAGTGCCCCATCACTGTGGCTTCAAATGGTGGAAGAGGAGAGAGGTCTTTGGGAGATCCCTTTTATAATAGCTCTAATCCTATTATTGAGAACTCCACCCTCATGATGTAAACACCTCCTAAAAGCACCACCTCCTAGTACCGTCAAATTGAGGGGTAGGATTTCTACATATGACTCATTGGGGTACATAAACTTTCAGATTATAGGGGCCACTGAGAAGTAATATCATCTCTACCTAAAATATATTGTGTATACTCTGATGTAAATTTAGGAATGTCTCTAGGTATTTTGCCACAAATATGACATTATTTAATTATTATAGTTTTGTACTATTGTTCAATATGTGATAATTGTTTCCTTTAATCTTTTTCAAAGATTCTCATGTTATGAGAAAATTCAGAAGGCTCTAATAGTTTTTAACTAATTTTGAAATTAAGACAATATATAAATGACCCAAAAATAATTTAAATCTTTGTAATATTTAGCACCCTAAGAGCAGGATGTGAATATCTTCTTATTTAATTTATATATTTTTCAGTGGTATTATTATTCACTAAGATAACATAAAGTTTTTCCTAGACATTTATATTTTGTTGCTAATATTTTAATAGAATTTTAAAATATTTATTAAGTTACTGATGGTATATTGAAAATATGTTTACTTCATATATTATTTTATACAGGCTAACTTAGGTAGTCCTCTTATTGACTCTAATTATTTTTATGTTTGTTTATAAGTTTAGACTTTCAATTGCTCTCATACAATAGCCCACAAATAATTTTTTTAAAAAATCTCTTATCTGTTTTTATATTTTAATTAATTAGAAGCTCCAGAACAAACAAAAATAAATATTTTAGTTTTAGTTTTGTAAAAAAATTTTTTAAAAATAATTTTTTTCCCTTCAGAGATAATAGAAATTCCAGTGGATATGTTTTAATATTCATTTTGTATCGGATCTAGGATTTAGATTTGGGAATCTCTGATATCTATTATTATATTATTTAATTTCATGAGATCAACTATTTCAGCTTCCACATCTGAGTGAGAACATACAATACTTGTCTTTCTGTGCCTGGCATATTTAACTTAACATAATGACATCCATTCCCATACATGTTGCTACAAATGGCATGATTTCATTCTTTTGGCTGAATAGTATTCTGTTGTATATATACATCATCTTTTCTTGCTCATGGTTGTTTTACCTTTCCAAGATCCTTGTTGGTTCCATATACATTTTGGGCCACTTTTTCTGTATCAGTAAAAAATGGTATTGTTGTTTTAATAGAAATTGCAATGAATCTTCTAATTGCTTTAACCACTATCATCACTCTACCATTAATTCTTCTGATCCATGTGCATGGGATATCTCTCCATTTGCTTATGTCTCCTTCAATTTCTCTCATCATTGTTTTGTAGTTTTCTCTATAGAGAGGTCTTTTATCTCTTTTGTCCAATTTATTTCTATGTATCTTTTTTGTTACTATAAATGATATTGGCTTCTTGATTTCTTTATCTGCTCAGTCATCCTTGGTGTTTGAAAAAATTACTGCTTTTTCATGTTGATTGTATATTCTTACCTTTAATGGATATTCTATATCTGAATGTATTTATTGGACCTAAAAATTTTGGATGAAGTATTTTCATTTTTCTAGATTTAAAATCATGTCTCCTGAAAAAAGGGATATTTTGCCTTCCTTTATACCAATTTGGATGCTATTTTTTTCTTTCTCTTAAGTACTTGCTCTGGCTGGGACTTCTAAATACAGTGTTGAAAAAAAAAAGGTGATAGCAGGCATCCTTGTTTTATTCCGTTTTGCGATGAGAGGCTGATGTGGGTTTGTCACATGTCTTTTATTATGTTGAGGTACATTTCTTTAATACCTAGTTTGTTGAGACATTTTATTATAAAACAATGTGGAACTTTATCAAGTGCTGTATTGCAACTATTAAGATGATAAAAAGGTTTTGTCCTTTATTCTGTTGATGTGACACACCATGTTTATTGATTTGCATATGTGTCATCATCCTTACATCCCTGGGATACATCCCACTCGATATGGTGTATTAGCTTTTTGATGTGAAGTTGGATTCGATTTGATAGTATTTTGTTGAAATTCTTTGCATCAATTTCCATCAGGGATATTAGTCTGTACTATGTTGTTGTGCATCTTTGTCTGGTTTTGGCATCAGAGAAATGCTGGCCTCGTTGAATGAATTAGGGAAAATTCCCTTTTCTTCAAGTTTCTTGAACTGTTTGAGAAGAATTGATGTTTGCTCTTTTTTTTGAAAGTTTGATACACTTTGACATTGAAGCCTTTCTGTTCTGGGATTTTCTTTGTTGGGAAATGTTTTGTTACTGCTTCAATCTCATTACCCATTTTTGTTCTTTTCTGATTTTCTATTTCTTTCTGATTAAACTTTGATAGGTTACACATGTCCTGGTACCTAGCCCCATCGTCTAGTTTCTGTTAAGTTTGTATACATCTAATTGTTCAAATGAGTCTCTGTTTATCTTTTGTAAGTCTGTGGTATCACTTGTAATATTTTCTTTTTCATTAATCATTTTGTTTATTTTGGTCTTCTCTTTTCTTGGTTAGCCAAACCAGCAGCATATCCATTCTGTTTAATCTCTGTGTAGAATCAACTTTTCATTTCATCGATACTTTGTATTTTTTCTTTAGTCTCTATTTGCTTTAGTTCTGGTCCAATCTTTATTATTTCTTTTCTTCTGCTAATTTTTGATTTGTGTATTCTTGCTTTTCTTGTTGCTTGAGGTATATTGTTAGACTGTTTACTTAAAATCTTCCTAATATTTTGATGTAGGCATTTATTGTTATAAACTTTCCTCTTAGCACTGCTTTCGTTGTATCTCACATGTAGTATGCTGTTTTTCTATTTTTATGTGTTTCAAGGAATTGTTTTAATTTTTATTTTACTGTCTTCATTGACCCAATAGTTGTTCAGAAATACGTAGTTTAATTTCCATCCACTTTTAAAGTTATATCTCACTGTATTCTCTTATATCTCACTGGGCTTTTTCAATATCAGTATTTAAATTAGTAATATGGAATTTTTAAATTTGTTTTTGATTGGAATCTATTGCTGAATAATTACTGTATTCCTTTGGAGATGTCATATTTCTTTTCTGTTTTGTGTTTTTCATGTCCTTATTTTGGTATCTGTGCTTCTGGTATAATCTTTCAATTTTTGGAATTTTTTTTCATAAGGAACAACTTTTTCCTGAAGGGGTGTTTATGATCTTGGTTGGGTAGGCCACTTTCGCTTTGATGCTGCATGTGTGCAGTAGTGCTGACTTCATGTGATTTCTTCATCTTAAACAGTGTCAGTGGTGTCTATGATTTTCTCAGTTGCTTAGGATCAGTTGTTAGTAGAGCCTGTAGTGAAGTTTGCTAAGGATGGGGATGCCTGCTGGGCTGGCTTTGGGGACTCAGTAGTGGTAGTGGCAGGCAAAGCATGTCTGTCCTTTGGGTTCAGGTCATAAACTAACATTGGTTTACTCATGCCCAGGTGGGTCAATCATTGTGCCTCCAAGTGGCTGGCTCAGCTGTTGGAAGTGGCAACAGTGGGATGGCTTGCTGCAAGGGTCATTGAGCTTTTGGGCAGAGGGTATAGTGTATGCAATGGCAATAGCACCAGCATGACTCACCTCTTGGTTTCAAAAATCTCTAGAGGTTTTGGCTGTGGCTGTAACAGGCTGGGTGGGACAGTCCCCAGGCCATGCAGGTGGGTGTCCACTGTGATGGTAGAGGCAGGTTGGTAAGCCTAACACCAAGCTCCCAGGAGCAGTGCTCCAGTACCAATGTTGGTGGACTAGGCTAGGCAATCTCCAGCCTCCTAGACAGTATGGTTGGGCACTAACAGGATGGAGCTGGGCTGGGCAGACCTGTCCTCAGGCTCCCTAGTGGCACATGTAGGAGTTGGCTGTAGTGGGCAAAGGAGAGGTGATCCCCAGGCCCAAAGCAGAATGCTTATGCACTTCGGCAGCAGTTTGAGAGCAGCTCTGCTACTGGGGAAGGTGGGGGTCGCTCTCAGTGGTAGATGCTGTGTGCAGGCAGCTGGGGAAGCATGCCCTTTGTTTGCACTTCAACCAGGGCTGTGGCAGCACACCGTGGCAGTTGCTGCAAACAGGGGAGTTTGTCCTTGGAGCCTAGAACATTTCCTAAATGATGACTTTATGTTAAACTATGCTTACCTGCACTGTCCAATACAGTAGCCATCGGTCTCAGGCAACTACTGAACACCTGAAATTTGAAAGGCCACATTGAGATGTGTTCTTTATGTAATATACACAACTGATTGCAAAGACTTCAGTACAAAAATGTAAAATAACTCATAAATAATATTTATAATCACGTCAAAATAATTTTTTGTATATATTGGGATTCAGAAAATAGGTTGTTATATGTAATTCACTTTTTAAAAACATTTTCCGATGTCTACTAGACAATTTAAAATTACATGAGACTTACATTATATTAATATTAGACAAAGCTGAGACACTTATAGATACAAATATCCATATACTTTGCTTTCAGAAAGTGACAATTCTTTCTCATTTCTAATGCTTTGCACATATGACCTCATTTCTGAAAGCTCACAACTTCTTAATTATAGAGTACTTTATATTTATTTCACAAACTAGTTAGGTGAGGCTTGAAATGGTTAAGTAATTATTTTCAGTGTTTTATAGCTGTAAACATGGGAGAACTTTAAACCTTAACCCATGGAGCAGTCAAAGGCAAGGTTTTCTCCTTGTAGCTCTGGAGGGGGCATAACTTAAGGTAAAAAAGAAAAAAAATACAAGGCAAAAGATTTTGACACAGAGTAGGTTTAAAACTGCTTCCTGGATAAAGTTTTAGCATTACCTACAGTCTGTGTTGTGCAGAATTGAAAGGCTATTTGGGTAATGATACAAATCTGTTGCTTTATATTTTTAAACCAAAAGTCAACTTTTTATCTGTATATCGGTTTTTGATAATATCCTTATGCCCAGGCACAGTGGTTCATGCCTATAATGTCAGCACTTTGAGAGACCATGATGAAAGAATGGTTTGAGCCCAGCCTGGGCAACATAGTGAGACACTGTCTCTACAAAAAATAAAAAAATAGCTGGACATGGTGGCATGTACCTGTTATCTCAGCTATTCAAGAGGAAGGATAGCTTAAGCCTGGGAAGTTAAGGCTGCAGTGATCAGTGATCCTGCCACTGGACTCCAGCCTGGGCAACAGAGTGCAACTGTGTCTCAAAATAATATCCTTAACAATAATAGCTATGCATACTTGCCAGCAAAATCTCACTATTGAGTCATCTTCTGTTTCATGTTCGTCAAAAATTGTGCTGATTTAAGAGCACGATACACTAAACTTTAATTCTATTAGAATCTCAAAGCAAAGACTTTGCATCACATAAGGGCACAACAATGCTGCATACTTTCATGTTTGAACTTCTACTGTCCCTTGGAAAAGTTTTCATGTATGCTCTTGGTGGCCAGGCACGATGGCTCATCCCTGTAATCCCAGCACTTTGGGAGGCTGAGGTGGGCGGATCACAAAATCAGGAGTTTGAGACCAGCCTGATCAACATGGTGAAACCCCATCTCTACTAAAAATATAACAGTTAGCTGGGTGTGGTGGTGTGCCCCTGTAATCCCAGCTACTTAGGAGTCTGGGGCAGGAGAATCACTTGAACCTGGGAGGTAGAGGTTGCAGTGAGCTGAGATTGAGCCACTGCACTCCAGCCTGGGCAACAGAGTGAGACTCTGTCTCAAGAGAGAAAAAAAAAAAGAAAGAAAGAAATATGCTCTTAGGTTTTATCATAAGCATATAGACTAAATAGCCAAAATACATATTTTTATCATAGTTTAAAAAAAATTCAGAGTACACTAAGTTTAAATACAGTTTATGAGTTTGACCAAAGCCTACAACAATGTAATCAACTAATCCAGTAAAAATATGAAACTTTTACATTGCCCTCAGAAAGTTTCAGTGAATCCTTATATCTTTAGACAGCATTATTAGTCATTTTGTTTGTACTTATATTCAGTGTGAGTGGATTAATAAGATTTGTATTCTTCTGAGTATACCTCTTTGTTCATTATGATATTTTGTGAGATTCATTTATGTTTTGCTTGGAGTTCTAAGCAATAGTCCATTGAATGAGTATAACACAATTTGTTTAACAGTACTCCTGCTATAGGACATTTGAGTTGTTTAAAGTTTGAGACTATTATTAATAAAGTATTAAGAGAGCATATCCTGTATCAGCCATTTCTTTGTGTCCAGAATTAAAAGTTCCCTGCTTTTACATTTTATAGCTGTTCATATATGTTATTCATTACGTGGTTCCATTTCCCTTATGCATGGATATAAAATATAATTTCTGTTAAGAGTTAAGTTAAAAAATTTTTTGATATAATAATTACCTCCAAACCTACCTTCTAATATTATATTTTTTCATGAATCTTTGTCTTTTGAAACAAGTGTTTCAAATGTTTTTGTATATATGAGTGATTTGCAAAAATATATGAAAAGAGTAAGCAATGAAACTCAGTTGAAATATGCATAGTACAAAATAAGAACTATCTATAAAGGACTATCCTTTGTAAAGGCCACTTCAAGTTTCATGTAAAATAAGAAGGTATTTTGGTTTGAAAAGATTATAAAAATCTAAAAAGCTCAACATTTTATTTTTTATATACTATGTGAACATTTTTGTCACTGACTTTTTTTAATGTCAAAATAAATAGTTTCTCTAACTTGTTTCCTTCAATTTCTCATTATAGAGTATAAGATAGTTTAAGAGTATTTATTCTTGTTTGCACCATCTTTATTTACTCCTGTTTATACCATGGATGCTTTAAACTATGCCTATGAATTATAATCACCTCTGAGTATATTTTAAAATTGATGATATTACTTTCCCAGGGCTTCAGTAAAAAATTACCACAAATTTGGTGGCTTAAAACAATATCAATGTGTTCTCTTATAGTTCTGAGTGTCAGAAGTCCACAATCAAGGATTTTGTGGGTATATGTGCTCTCTCTCTCTGAAGACTTGGGGAAGCATGTCTCCTTGCTTCTTCCAGCTTTGGTGGCTCCAGGCATTCGTTAGCTTGTGATGCATAACCCCAAGCTTTGCTTACATTTTTTTCAATCCCCCAGAGCATGCCTGTGAAACTTTGCCCTCCATCTTTACAGGCACTTCTCATCTCTCTATGTATCTCTCCTCTTTGTGTTTACAATAAAGATCTTTGTCATTAGACTTAAGACCCACTCAGATAATCTAGGTTGATCTCATCGCAAAATCCTTAACTTACATCTGCAAAGATCATGCTCCAAATACAGTCACATTCAGGTTTTTGGATTTAGGGTGGGGGCAAATATTTTCTGGCACCCATTATTCAACCCTCTGCAGAATCCTACACATAGATATCCTGAATTAACATTTCCAGGAGGAAAGCCCTGGCAATATATTGTATAATGACCAATCATCAACTGGTCAAAAAGTGAAAAAGAAAGGCTAGGTACACCCACATTTCTATTAGCAACTTGATTTACGAATTGCTCAAATAAATTCTGATCACATTTCATTGCCCAGGTCTTAGTCATATGAGTGTCTCATATTGGAAGAGGGGCTGAGAAGTACAGTCTCTCACTGGGTGTGGATGTCCCCAAGGATCGACTACTGACAGAAAGGAGACAGTTGATAGAGGTTCCTAACTGGCAATCTCTACCACAACATATTTGCCTACTTTTTACAAAGAAGAAACCATAGCTTTTCAACCTATGGTATCTATTCTCAAATCTTTCACTTAATCTTCTGTAATTATAACCAAATTGGTATATTCTCTAAACTTCCAGTTCTTTTTAATATGTAAGATGAATATCTTTCATCCAAGTATGATAACATTTCTGAGTTATTGGAGGCCTTAAAAATTATGATGTATTGTGAACATTGTCAGAATCAAAATGGAGTAAAAACAATGTTAAAATGAAACAAAACTAAACTAATGATAATAAAAGAAACCCCCAAACCGTAACAAGTAGAGCCAGAGAGGACCATGAAGAGAGTTGTCATACTTGTATGCCTGAAAAAAAAATCACAAAAGACTGCAAAAACCACAACCTTGCACAAAAGCCATCACAATCTTACACATAAAACTACTCCGAAGACATCTCAGCAACTGCCTGGCCATCCTCGGACTGGTGTCATTCTTGTATTAATCTTTTCAGGCAAGGATAATCATTTCAAAATAATTAGGTAAAACTCCTCTTTTATTCCCTTAAAATGTTGTATTTCTTTACCTCCCTTAATATGCATTTAGTTTAGTTTTGCATGCCTATTCCTATTGCAATGTTCTATTCCCCCAAAAACATTTTTTTAAAAAAATTTTAGACAGTTCTCTCTGTTATTTAGCCTGACAGTATAAAGATCCATTGTGGGCTGGGTGTGGTGGCTCACGCCTGTAATCCCAGCACTTTGGGAGGCCAAGGAGGGTGGATCACGAGGTCAAGAGATAGAGGTCAACTGACCAACATGATGAAACCCTGTCTCTATTAAAACTACAAAAATTAGCCGAGCTTGGTGGTGCATGCCTGTAGTTCCAGCTACTTGGTAGGCTGAGTCAGGAGAATCACTTGAACGTGGGAGGCAGGGGTTGCAGTGAACCTAGATTGCGCAGCAGCACTACAGCCTGGGCAACAGAGCGAGACTCCATCTCAAAAAAGAAAAAGAAAGAAAGAAAAAGATCACCTGTGAACTATTAAGTTCCAACTATTATTTGAATATAATAAAGGAAAACTTTATCCTTTAAATACCATCATTCTAAAGCTATGGAAATTAGGGTTAGGGCATTCAAAAATGATGCAAATGTTATATTCATTAATTGTCAAAGAGATAATTCAAAATAAAAATAATTTAAAACTTTAAAAGGACAACAACAAAATATGTATATCACAATTTAGCATTGTGATTTATGCATATAATTGCACACACATACAAACACACAGATAGATACACATGTAATACTTTTCATTTAACATTGAATAAATTCTTTAAGACAATCTTTTCTTTTCCACATTAAGAAAACTGGGGTTAAGAGATATTATGTAACCTGACCATACTTCAGCTGGTCAGAAACAGAATAGATACTGTACAGTAATCCTTCCTTATTTGCAGTTTTCACTTTTTGCAGTTTCAGTTACCTGCAGTCTACCTACGTCCAAAATATTCAACGGAAACTTCCAGAATTAAACAATGAATAACTTTAAAATTGCATGATGAGTAGCATAATAAAATCTGACACCATCCCTCTTTGTCACACTTGGACTTGAATTATCCCTTTGTCTGTTGTATCCATGCAATATACACTACCTGCCTGTTGATCACTTAGTAGCTGTCTTGGGTATCAGAAAGTTTGTCACAGTATCATAGGGCTTGTGTTCAAGCAGTCCATATTTTACTTAATAATGGCCACAAAATGCAAAAGTAGTGATGCTAGCAATTTGGATATGCCAAAGAAAAGCTATAAAATGCTTCTTATAAGTGAAAGGTGCAAGTTCTCAATTTAATGAGAAAAGGGGAAAAAATCATATGCTGATATTGCTGAGATCTACAGAAATATTAAATCTTCTCTGTGAAATTGTGAAGAAGGAAAAAAATTGTGCTAGTTTTGCTGTCGCACCTCAAACTTAAAATACTACAGCCATGGTGCGTGGTAGTGATTAGGTAAGATGGAAGAGGCATTAAATTTGTAGGTGGAAGATATGAACAGAAACATATTTCAAATGACAGGAATTGGGTTTGGTACTATCTGCAGTTTCAGGCACCCACTAGCCTTCTTGCGATGTATCCCCTGCAAATAAAAAGAACTTCCATAATTCATATTTTTTTCTAATGCCAAATGTAAAGTTAAAATGTTTATTTGCACTTTATAATGATTGAGCAAAATATTATTTGATTAATGAATCTTAGGTTTTATTAAAATAAGAGTATGATTACTAAAATGACTTTCATTCTAAACATTACCTCGCTGCTTTGTAGCCAAGGTGTTGAAGGCATCAATTAAATCTTAGCAACCACCTAGATTTAAACTAAAGCATATATTTTACTATGTACCAGCTTAACTCATAATAGTAAGATTTTCTAATAAAAATACATCATATATAATTCCTAGCCCAGTGATAGGAAATGTATAATGTTACTGATGTTGTTAATTTTGCCAAATATGAGATGCCTAAAATGGGAACCATGTCTTCATATGTTGTCATTAAATGAATTGAAAATAAGTTTTATCCCTGTGAAAGATTCACATTTTGTTCAGTTTAATATAAATTAACATTGATTCATCATCTTTAGTACACTAGAGACCACATTAAAGTGTCAAGCTACAAGCTTGTCAATTCATTGACAATTAAATTTCCTTTAAAACAGAGATGTAGGAAATTGAATTTGTTCATTGTAAATGGAAAAAAAAAAAGATTTAATTGCATACTGGTTCCCAGAATGATTGAATCCTTTCTGGATAAAACAGTATTAAACAAGATTATGAACAAGAGAGACTGTATTTTCTTTCTTTGATTATCTAAATGGATTGGCTTTCAGAGTGAGTGCCAGAAGTTACACAAGTTACTCCATTGGTTGGAAAAGTGAATGGTGGAGACCTTATGGGAAATTAACAATTTTTAAAAATGTCTAGATTTGTACAGACCCTCCTTCAACTTCTGGTTTTATAGCAGCAGAAAAACATAGTAAACTCAATTCTTCAACCTCAGGTTGTAGAGTTGGACAGAGGAGACTAATAGGCCACTGAGAAGGTTTCTGAATGTTGCTTGCCCTTCTTCATAAATCTGTCAAAGTAATGAGCAATTCATACCTGTAATAGGGTATTGCTACCTTGGTAAGCACTTAAGGACATTATAAGCGTTCTTTGAATCCTGGGAAGTATAATCGTCAAGCTGGTCTTATCTGTAACCCCTGAATTCTTAAGTGTGCTTGACAAATATAGACGGTAAATAGATGAGTCTAATCGAAAAAGGAGGATAACAAAATATTAAATCATTGTTTACAAAATGTCTGTATATTACAAGAAAAAAAACAAGTTTGGATCACTTTTCTGGAGACTATCACAATGTAGCACAAAAACATTGATTTGTTCTCAACTAATTGGTTTTGACATAAAATTGCGAAATAGACACTCTTCACCTCCCTTGATAATCCTTTACTATTTTATTATGAGTCCAATAAACGAACGCTCTTTCCCCATACCTACTTCAAAAACGTCTTTTGGTCATTTTGCATCTATTAGGATGTAACTTATAACAGCTTTAAAATACATAGGAAGATTCATTTATACCCTGACACTAGAGGCCCCATCATGAATTCAATGTTAAGGTGCCAGCATTATCTGTACCACAATATCCCCTATACTGCTGTATAAATTCACAAATATTCTCTAATAGAAAGACTTACACACTGCTATTCTCTATTCTATAGCACTCAAATGTTTAGCAAATAAATTTTGTCTAATATTTTCTTTAAAAAATTTGTGCCAACCTCACTTTCTTCTCTTTTGGCAAACTCTGCAAATTATATTGTGCAATATATTTTTCTTAAATCATTTTCCCCTATGCTTTTCAGATTTGATATATTAATCTGTCATCAAAGACATTGACTTTTCCTCCAAGCAAGCTAAGTCCATCTACTTCATTTTTTAAATTTTATTCTTCTTTTCAAAATTTTTATTGTAAACATTTTATTGTTAAAATTTTATGTGATTTGACATATATGTCATATATATATCAACAATTTGTAAAGTGTATCTACATATACACAAATTATTACTGCAGGTAAACAGTTCAACATATTTGTTACTTTTCATCATTACCTTTTTGTTGTTGTAAGAGTGCCCAAAATCTCATTCCTTGGCACATTTTTAATATACAATGCAATATTATTAACTGTAGTACTCTTTCTCTACATTAGATCTCTGTACTACAAAACTTAAAGTTAGCACTCTTTAACCTACATCTTTCCATTTCTTCTCATTCCCCACCTCTGATAACCACCATTCTACTGTGATTTTGCATTTGACTTTTTTTTTTTTTTTTTTTTTTTTTTACAATTCCACATGTAAATGAGATCATGAATTTTTGTTCCTTTGTCTGGTTTATGTCACTTAGCATGATGTCCTCCACATTTATTCATGTTGTTACTAATGACAATTTCAATTTATTTTTTAAGGCTGAATAATATTCTGTCTCATATAGAGTATAAAACATACAATTCATTTGTTCACTTAATTCTTAGAACACTTTTAAATTTATAGAAAACTCACAAAGGTAAGACCAAAGATTCCCACGTGCCCTGCATCCAGTTCCCCATATTGTGAACATCTTATATTAGTTTGACAGATTTTTCATAATTAATGAACAACTATTAATACATAATTGTTAACTAAATTCCATATTTGATTAAGATATTCTTAGTTTTTACCTAAGGTTCTTTGTTGTTGTTTTCATTCTAGGATCCCATCAAAGTTCTTGCATTGCATTTAGTCATTATATCTGCTCTTGGTTTGACAGTTTCTCAGATCTCCCTGTTTTTGATGACCTTGACAGTTTTGGGTGATATTATTCAAATACTTTGTAGAATGTCCCCCAATTATTATTTGTCTGATGTTTTGTTCTGTTTATATTGGATTTATGTTTTTTTGGTAGGAAGACCATGGAATTAAGGTCAATTGTTTTCACATCATATCAAAGTAAATGTTATCAACATGATTAATGGCTATTGTTGTTGATCTTGATTGCCAGGCTAAGGTAGTGTTTGTCATGTTCCTCCAATGTAAAATTACTCTTTTTACTCCCTTTCCATACTGTACTCTGTGAAAGAAAGTTACTATATACAGGTCAAACACAAATACACACACACACACACACACACACACAAACACACGCACAATTAATTTGTTTAAGTTTCTGATTATTGACCATTGGAGAGCTAGTCTGATACCTAATGGAGAAGATGTTCTCCTAGAAAATGAGTTGAAATCATTTTTTTGTATTTATAAAAGAATTATTGTAAATATCTTCAACATTCATCAGTGTGCTTAGTGTACTGTATAATAAATCTTATTCTTCCATTGTCCTTTCATGGAAGATGAAACTTATGTCAGAGAATGTGGAAATTACCTAATGACATATTTTTTCTCCTATTTCTGTAGACGTCTTAAGTATTTATAGATTATTTTGAATTTTATTTCTGGACATATATTCAATAAGTTACACACAGTTGTTGTTTTCAGGTGGTTTGTATTTAATTGTATAACATCTTCTTTAAAACACAATCAGATTTTTAAGCATAATCTATTAAAAAGAAACAACTAAAAATAAATGAAAGAAAAAAATTATTTCCCCATTTTTCCACATAACATTTACATCAAGATCGTAAGCTGAACATGTCCAAATGAAATTACACTGAATTTCTTCTATATCTATTTTATAACTTCATGGATCTTGAAAGGTATTTTATGTTTATTATTGAATTTACATCCTGCCAATTTAATCTACCAAATATTTTATAGAACTGAGGAAGCATACTTAAATACTGATAGTTATTATAAGGTGTTTTAAAACTATTCCAGTCTTCTGGCAGGATGTAACCTTGAATTCTTTGTCCTCCATGAATTTCCTCCTCAGTAAGCTTCTCTTACTTGTTAAATTCCTACTAGAATATCTACGTGGATTCTTAAAGAATGTTTTAATCACATCATTAAGTAAACATCTAGACACTGATTTCACTTACTATTTGATCTTCTACAGATCAGAACTAATTTTAAGATTATTTCTAGAGCTGCTGCATTGCTGTCTAGTGGAACAGATTTTACTGCAGATGGTCCAGAGGCTCCATTGGTAGCTACAATCTGCCAGCATTGGCGCTTGAAGATAAGTGGTAAGGAAATAATTGCCTTCCTCCTTTAACTCTACTTCATTCACTAGCAATTCCTTATCCTGTATGACATGACTTGACTTCCAACTGATCTTGAGTGTATGGAAAACTTGAGAACTGCCTAGATGTCGCACAAATGCATGTAACCGATTAGTGGGAAATAAAAAGATTAAAATGTAAATAGGTAGGTGTTTAAATGAATTTAAAAAAAAGAGAGAGAAATTCCCAAGAAATTGTGATACAATTAGAGAGAAAAATTCACTAAAAATTTTTAATTTACCTCTTATCCATTTGACATTATCTAAGAGAGTTTGAAGCATTTTAAAGATGCAGGTAATGGGATTAAATCTTCACTTAGGTATGTCAGAGACACATCAGCCACCCAAATGCTAGGAGTGATGTTCCTAAGGTGAGATAATGGTAGTTGTCTGTGGTGATCATGCCCTTTATTCCTTCTCTTACTTCTCTCTACAATTCTTTCTTGCCAGCTGCCTTTATCCTCAGGTCAATGTATTCAGTGTTCCTTCTCTGATGTCGTAAGGAGAGGGATTAGAAGAGGGATCCTAGGTTCAGATGAGGATTAGCAATTGTGTTAATTTAGCATTCACTGGGAAGATAGATTTGAAAACCTCTTCTAACAGTGACATTTCTTTCATTTATTATTCAAATAGTTTCAGACAAATACTTTAATATCTGCTAGAGAAACTAACATTTGGTATTTTCTTTCTTTTTTGTTTGAGATGGAGACTCCCTAGCTGGAGTGCAGTGGTGCAATCTCTGCTCACTGCAGCCTCCACGGCTCGGGTTCAAGCAATTCTCCTGCCTCAACCTCCTGAATAGCTGGGATTACAGGTGTGCATCACCACATCCAGCTTATTTTTGTATTTTAGTAGACACGGGCTTTTACCATGTTGGCCAGGCTGATCTTGAACTCCTGACCTCAGGTGATCTGCCCGCTTCAACCTCCCAAAGTACTGGGCTTACAGATATGAACCACCACACCCAGGCTACTTTTGATACTTTCTAATGATACTAAAAGTATAAAGAAAAATGTCTTGGAAGTATAGAAATCACTTGACTTCTAGACCGCTTTTCTAGACAAGGAGAAGACTTTGAATTATGAAAAATAGGAGAAATTGTGCAATTCTTATTTAGGAATATAATAATGAGAGATTAAAAGAAAATATGCTTAAGTCATACCATCTATAGTTGATTAGCCATTTATCATATCCATTGTTTAAATTTTAGTTGCTCACATATTTGATGATCACTATGAAGCTTGATATTTTGCTATAAAATAATAAAATTTTAGATTTAAAAGACTCTTTGGTTCAATATGTTCCTTATGCTCCCCTTTTATTCTCCTGAAACCAAGGAATAACAAGGGAGAACGAATACAATTTTTAAAATCCTTTTTAAAAATGTCAACTTTTATTTTAGATTTTGCTTTGTTACATGGGTATATTGGGTGATGCTGAGGTTTGGGATATTTATGATCCCATCACCCAGGTAGTATCCAATAGTTAGTTTTCCAGCCCTGCAATCCCACTCCTCCCAGTAGTCTCCAGTATTTATTGTTCTGGTCTACAGGCCAATGTTTGGCTGCCACTTATGAGTGACAGCACGTGGTATTTGGTTTTCTGTTTCTGTGTTAATTTTCCTGGGATAATGGTCTCTAGCTGCATCCATGTTGCTCCAAAGAACATGATTTTATTATGTTTTATGGCTGTGTATTATTCCATGGCATACATGTACCATGTTTTCTTTACCCGATCCACCATCAATGGGCACCTAAGTTGATTCCATGTCTGTGCTTTTGTGAATAGTGCTGTAATGAGCATACTGGGGCATGTCTCTCTTTGGTGGTATAATTTATCTTCCTTTGGATATATACCCAGTAAAGGGATTGCTGGATTGAATGGTAGTACTCTTTTAAGTGCTTTGAGAAATCTCCCACATGCTTTCCACAGAGGCTGAACTAATTTACACTCACAGCAAGGATATATAAGTGCTCCCTTTTCTCCAAGGCCTCATCAGCATGTTATTTTTTGACTTTTTAGTAATCACCAGTCTGACTGGCATGAGATGGTATCTCATTATGATTTTGATTTGCATTTCTCTAGTGATTAGTAATGTTGAGCATTTTTTTCATATAATTGTTGGCTGCATGTATGTCTCCTTTTGAGAAGTGTCTGTTCATGTTCTTTGCCAAGTTTTTAATGAGGTTGTTTTATGTTTGTTAAATTGTTTGTTACTTATAGATTCTGGATATTAGACTTCTGTTGGATGTATGGCTTGCAATTTTTTTCTCCCATACCGTAGATTTTCCTTTTACTCTGTTCATTGATTCTGTTGCTTTGTAGAAGTTTGTTAAGTCCCACTTGTCAATTTTTGGTTTTATTGCAATTGCTTTTGAAAACTTAGCCATAAATTATCTGCAAAGGCTGATATCTGGAATGTTGTTTTCTAGGTTTTATTCTAGTATTCTTATAGTTTGAGGTCCTACATTTAAATCTTTAATCAATATTGAGAAAATTTTATATATGGTGAAAGGTAGGGTTCTAGTTTGGTTCTTCTGCATATGGTTAGACAGTTATGCTGGCTGTATTTATTAAATAGGGAGTCTTTCCTCATTGCTTATTTTTGTCTACTTTGTTGAAGATTAGATGGTTGTAGGTCTGTTGGTTTATTTCTAGGTTCTCTATTCGCTTCCATCCGCCTTTGTGTCTATGTGTATAACATTACCATGTTTTTTAAGTTATGGTAATCTTATAGTACATTTTGAAGTCAGATGGTGTGATGCCTCTGAATTTGTTCTTTTTGCTTAGGGTTGCTTTGGCTTTTCAGGCTCTTTTTCCACTTCATATGAATTTTAGTCAGTTTTTTTTCTAAATCTGTGAAAAATGGCGTTGGTAGTTTGATTAGAATAAAATTGAATATGGAGATTACTTTGGGGGAAGAATGGTGATTTCACTTACAGTGATGCTTTCAATGCATGAACATGGAATGTTTTTTCCATTTATATATGTCACCTATGAGTTCTTTCAGCAGTATTTTGTATTTCTCCTTGTAGAGATCTTTTGCCTTCTTCATTAGATGGATTCCTAGGTGTGTGGTTTTTTTATTTTTTTGCTATTGTTAATGGGTTTGCATTCTTGATTTGACTGTGAGCTTGAATATTGTTGATGTATAGATATCCTACTGCTTTTCATACATTGATTTTGTATTCTAAAACATTACCAAAGTCATTTTTCAGTTCTTGGAACCTTTTGGTGAAGACATCATGGTTTGCTAGGTGTATAATCATATTGTCAGCAAAGATAAATAATTTTACTTCTTTGTTTCCTATTTAAATTCACTTTATTTCTTTATTTTGCCTGACTGCATTGGCTAAGACTGCCATTATTATGTTGAATAATGAGTGCTGATAGTGGCATCTTCATCTTGTTCCTGTTCTTAAGGAAAATGCTTCCAGCTTTTGCCTATTTAGTATGAGATTGACTGTGGCTTTGTCAGAGATGGCTATTATTATTATTTTGAGGTATGTACTTCAATGTCTAGTTTGTCGAGGGTTTTTATCAAGAAGGGATACTACATTTTATCAAAACCTCTTTCTGCATTTGTTAAAATGATCATATGGTTTTTGTTTTTATTTATTTTTTTATTGATTTGCACATGTTGAACGAGCCTTGCATCTCAGGAATAAAGTGTACTTGATTGTGGTGAATTAACTTTTGATGTGCTGCTGAGGATTTTTGCATCGATGTTAATTCAGGATATTGGCCTATAGCTTCTTGTTAAGTGTTAAGATTTTCTAAATTTTCACACTGTTCATCATTCATTTCTAAATAGGCTATTTTCAGTCTCTTGTCACAAAATGTTTCATAAGGAAATAAAATCATGTTATGAGGAAAAGGAGCAAGATATGCAATGCAAGGCCAATAACTGAAGAAGTTATAAAATAGGAGAGTTTACTCATTTTAAATTTTTTGGCATAGACATATCAGAGGCAAGCATTCTAGGACAAGTTTCATTTATTTTTTTAACCAGTTCATCTCTAGTGAGACCCACTAACATCCATACTATATTTTACTTCCTTTGTTTGTGTTCACCTTAGAAAATCACCCTAACATAGAAAATCATTAGAGAATGAGAGCTAGAAAGGTAGGGAGTGCTATCTAACCCTCTCATTGTCCTCAAAAAATTGTGTCTACTCTAATTTTGCTAAGGTAAACAGATTTGGGGACTTTAAAGACAGGAAGAATTTCCCTAATTTCTCTGGGATTATGCTATTACATCTCTTTTCTGAGACTATGGGAGCAACAGGCTAAGGTAGGAGCAAACAAAGTGAAGAGGTAATAAAGAGCTTTATTTGAGTTTCCAGTCCATTATTCTGTTACATATATCTTTGCTTTTCTAATAGTGCCTTTCATATAAAAGGTCCTCATTAAGCATTTGGTGAGTGAATGAATGACCTGGAATGAACAATGCCTGTACATAAAGTCTGAGGTGACCAGGACACCTTCCAATTTCAGAAACCACTATTAGGCAGCTGTGACCCTTGAGAGACTATGGCTTCAGCTGGAGCTCATATAAATTCAGCATGTTAAAGAATATTAAACTTTTGTTGTTGAATATTCAAAAGTATAGCAAGTTGTTAGAAATGGCCTGAAATTTATTTTTGTTTATAAAAGTGTTCCCAGCTTTAAAATGAGCATTCCCAAAATTAGTGGGGCAATTTTGGTGAGATTATATTCATGAGAGCTTAAACAGAACTGGGAATGAATATGAAAAAAAAAAGCTGAAAGGATGATTTATCTATGGGAAATTTATAAAGCACTGTGTATGGATGAGTAGAAGCCTACCTAAAGGATTGCACCTCAGCTTGTGCCTGATAACTCTGTAGACATGATTGAGGGACTGCAGTAGAACAAAGTCTTTAAAGGTTGCTCTGTCAGTCAGGAGGACACAAGCAGCAATGCTTTGATGGCCATATGTCAATGTGTGAGTGTGAATTGGAAAGACAGTTTTCCCATACATCTGCAAGGCACAGTATGCTTTTGGTGTTTTGGTGCAAAGACTTTAGGGGATTCAGAACCAGGCTGATATCATGAAAGTTTTGTCAGAGCTGCCAGTAATAGCAGTGATGAAGAACCTGGAAGAGACTTAGGTTATGAGCGTTAGTAATATGAAGAACAGGTAAAGAAGAGCATCAGGACATTAGGTGAGAGAATGCTCAAAGTACCAGTCCAATTGAGTGTGGTGTGTCTGGAAAGGAACTAAGTGAAGGAGAGTTGTTCTTCATAAAGCTGGAAGTATATCCATAGCAAGTAACATCATAAGTCACGGAAACAAGGATGATTATTCACAGTGCAGCCCCATTTGTCTCCAGTATTGTCTGATTTGATGAAATAGAGTTTTCATGATGAACTTGCTTATATTTGCTTGGTTTTCATATGATTCTTACAATCACTGTCTTGGAAGAGTTAATTTAATAATGTGCTCTCAGCCCAGTAGGACTCTTGGTATGCCCCTGAGATACAGTTTGAAAAGCACAGGACACCCATTTAAATTTGAATTTCAGATGAGCAGCAACTTTTTAATGTAATCTTGTTCCAAATATTATCTGGAACATACTTATACCAAAAAATGTTGTCTATTAATTCAGATTCAACTGCATGTTCGATCTTTCATCTAGTAACCCTTCACTGGACCTGTTGCAACAGTAACCTCCATCTGCCAGGTGGCCATCACTTCTTATTTCTTTACAAAGGTGGAGGCGTGGTGGGGTTTTGCATCACATGTGATTGCACTTGAGTCTGACTCTGCAGCTGCTCTGCTTTCTTCCTCACTGGTGTCCCTGCTTTTGGGGGAGGCACTTCATTGTTCATGGCTGTCAGTCTGCATGGCAGTGGAGCATGCTCCTGACTCGGCTTCTAAAGTCAGCATGTCATCATCGATTGACCTTGCGATCTTCTGTGCTTCTTTCTTTCCCATTTCAATAGAAATTCCTTTCTCCTGTCTCCTCTCTTAGAAGAATACACTTTAGAAAAAGAACTGTTTAATTTTTTAACATAGAACTCTCTCCTTTGCAGAAGTGGGTGTCTAGATGGTGTGCAGTAGGTATGTAGTGATAGATCTGAGGCACATTCAGGTATAATTAATAAAACACTCAGAAGCATTATTTTCTAGAGAAATTATGCCCTAGCTCCAAGTTCCCCCACTATGCGGAGCTCCTTCCTGCTTTGTGATAGTTTTTGTGTAAAGGAGTCAACTGCCTTTCCTTGAAACATGTTCCCATGAGTTATTCCTCATCTTAGGTTCTTCAGATATTTGTGTGACCATGTCTACAATCCTATTTCGACTGAGATCAAGTTCTCTTCCTTGGGATTTCTGGCCCTAAATGAATAAGAAAATACAGTGAAACATTTGTTTTCATATTCCTACATGAAAATTAAGAAAGCTGTTTTTTTTCTTTCATTTCTTTTTGGATTTTTGTTTTACGTTTTGTTTTGTGTGGTTGGTTTTGCCTTGTTTGATATTATATAGAAGACACAGAGAAGGCAAACTTGTCTCTTCCATCTGTTTTAATGGGGTATTTTGAGTATTAGCCCTAGCTGAGATGAAAAATCTTACTGGACTTTCCAGTTAAATACTTTCTATCTTAGCCCTAGCCCAAATAAAAAAGTCTTACTGTATTTTCTAGTTAAATACTTTCCATGTAAAGTGGATTTTTTATTTATTTTGCATGTATAATCTTTAGTCTTTGGAAAATAAACATATATGAGTTTTATCACTTTTTTTCGAAGAAGGAAGGATTTGTTTGGTAATATGTGAGAAACATCAAGACTCAAAGATAAACTTTGCTCTCAGATCTCTGTTCATTAATCATGCTACCATCTCTGAGCTGAATTTCCTTTTCTTTTAAATGAGAATAATGAACCCTTGTGTTGTGGATTTTTTTTAAATGGTAGGGTGCTATTACATTCTGGAATTAATCAAGGAGTTACTTAATAAAATATATTCCAGTTTATTATAAACACTTTTGGCTTTAAAAAGTGAACTCTGGTTGAGACTACAAGATTTTGATCTCATACTGTGACAAGAAGATATTGCCCATTTCTTTCATATAAAGTGGTTGAAAGAATTTAATATTCATCTCACCCTTAAATGACTGTCCTTGATGCCTGAGTTTCAGTAAGCCTTTGAATTTTTCTGTTTTCAAAAATATTGCTTCCAGGGGGCAGATTGCCATGGTTTTCTCAAATTAACTCTCAGGCATGCTTATGTAAAAGGGAACTTGGTTAGTAAAATGGACAGGGTTTATTTGTCAGAGAAAATGACCACAGAAGAAATGTAGACACAAAATGCCACTATACAGAAATTGAAGGGCTGAGCTCTTACTGTTAGCTTTAATAATAAAATGTTTTGTAACACTCAGAAAACTCTTTTGACTTTCAGAGACCTCAATTTCTTTAAATCTGAAAACCTAACAATGACTACGCTTGTGATTCCAAAATACAGTTGAACAGAATTATCTTAGAGATTTTTTCTTTTAATTTAAGATTCCTAGATTCCTCCCTAGAATTCATGACTCTAGAAACCCTATCTGGGAAATTTCCTTGTTCCAGTGTTTGCCTTACAAAACAGCCACAGTCAAGGTACAATGGAAAAAGGAGAGTTCCCTGACTCCCTCCCAGGATGTGCAACAGGAGTGTGGCTTGGCTCCACCTCTGCTTAGGGGTTGGAGAGCATGCAGACAGGCAGGTGCAGGAGCCAGGCTGAGTGCTTCTGGGCTCTGGCCCTGTGGCAGCATCTAGGGGTGCCTGTGACTCCCAAAGCCCAAGTAGGCATGTGTTTAGTAAAAAGTAAATAATGACTTAAGGTATATATATATCTTAAGTCATTTTTTTCTGCATAATTCTTGGATTAAATATTGTTTGGATTTTGCAAGGTTTTTTTTTGTTTGTTTGCTTTTCTTCTATGAGCACTTTTAACTTAGACTCTAATGAAGTTTCACACATTTATTTTCCCAATAACTACATGTAATCATCATTCCCTTTTCAAAAATATGGAAAAGTATATAAAGAGTTATTTTTACTTTTTTCCTTGGCCTGCCTAAAGTTTAGTCATGTTGGCATTATTGCAGCAGAGAAATTTCTCTATATACACTGTTCATTCTAGTTTTTAATCTTCATTTCAGAATAGTGGAGTCTTGTTTTGTTATAATTTTGAAACTACAAGTTTTAGATAATTGCATATTCTCCTTAAAGGTCTACAATTTCCATTCTTCCTCTCAGAACATCTGCTTGTCAAAAGGATTTTTTAAATTCCATTAATTCTACCGAGATTAATGTTACAACTGCCCTAATGTCAGTATGTCTCAATAGATAGTATGATTATTTGTATACATAATTTTACTTAAACATAATCTGTATTTCTTGCACTAGATAAATATTACAAATTCATACTTCTCTGTATTACCAAACTAGTTATTCTTTGAGTATGTCCATAACGTAAGGTTATCAGTAGCACACAGAAATACAGGATGTGCACATAAATTTTAATTTTACATAAACAGTGAATGAAATTTTGTATATTATGCAGATATGAGTCATACTTATACTTAAAATATATTATTTTTAATTCAAATTTAATTGAATCTTTCGTATTTATATTTTCTAAACTTGGTGATCCTACCGAGAAATCATTATATTATCAGGCTTCTCCAGAGTTATCTGTTTTGTGTTTTTCTTCCTTTATTTTTCCATCACTTCCTTCCCTTTGCTCCTTTGCTTAGTCAACACAGACTTTTGTACAGACACTCCTGCTTTGGGTTTCTCAAAAGCCATTCTCATCTGGCATATGGATGCACACTATCTGAAACTTTTCTTATCATTCCCTTATTGTCTGCTCTTAAATCCTCCATTGCTTTCTGTTTCTCTTGTGATAAAGTCTAAATTTCTCACTTAATTTTCAGGCTTCTTCTTAACTGATTGCATGTTCTTCTTTAATTTCATTCTCAGTTCCAAAATTAATGCCTCACTCCAAACACCTTGAGAATTAACCATGCATAGTGTATACTTTCATCACTTTTCCCCAGTTCTGTGTCTGAGATATCCTCTCTCTTCTCATCTGATTATCCTGTCAACCTCTGGTGCAAATCTCATCTTTTGGTTGCTTTCCTATACTTTTTTATCCTTTTTGCAATTACCCTCCTACTGAACTTATCTGTAACAATTACTTTAATGTGTGATTATAATTTGTACTTTATTTTTAAGCAATGCTATGTTTTTTTTGTCTCATTCATTCAAATACCATTGTTGTTATTGTTTTTAATATCAGAGAACATACCCCACCTTTTTTTGAGTGCTGATCAAACCGTAGGTTTTTAAATATGCTTTGGCTGCTATAACAAAATACAATTGACCAGATGACTTAATCTATTTTTTTACAGTTCTGGAGGCTTTGAAGTCCAGGATTTGGTTCCTAATAAAAGCCATTTTTCTGGTTTACAGAGGACATCTTCTTGCTGTATTCTCACTTAACAGAGAGAGTTCATCTCTTTCATTTCTCTTCTTATAAGGGAACTAATATCATTCATGAGGCTTTCATTTTCATGACATAATTACCTCTCAATATCCCTTTTCCAATGCCATTACCTGGAGGGTTAGGGTTCCACTATATAAATTTCGGGAGGATACATTTTGTCCACGGCAGCAGGCATTCAATAATCATGTATTCTACTGAATGAAAGATGATAATGCCCTCTAACTATAACGTTCACTGATTTCCATTGAGAAGGAAATGATTGAAGTAGTTTGGGGGAATATGGACCCAATAATACTTCTGCTTTGAATATTTGCTGTGCTGAATGAAGTTTCAATTTGTTAATCTTAGGGGAGTTTAAGAGGGAAACCAGGTCGTTATGCTTTCATCATGTAGCTTGTAGGGAAAAGAACCTATGATGCTCTGAGATGCCGCATTTTTGCTGAGTTCATTAAAGTACTTAGAAACCTAAAGTCCTGTTCTCCTTTTCACGATTGCTCACTTTTGTACCACATCAAGTTGGAATATCTAGGATATGTTGTATCACAGCCATTGAAATAAGTTATTGCATTATATTTGGCACCAGATCAGTAAAAGACACAGTTCAGAATACTTGATTGAAGGCATGACATTAGGAAAGTGGACATTTCAGTAATCATTCTGAACACAAATAATAAGACACAGACACCTTTGATCTACTGACGGGGGTCCAGACATGGCCTGGTATCTTTGGCTAGTACTGTATCTCTAGAGTTCATATAAATCAATTTACAGAAACATTATTTATTTCTTTCTCTAAGACTATTTGCTAGAATGAGGTCAGAAAGAAAGATTAATATGACACCTAATACTGCAGCAAGAAGAAAACTGTTTTACAATTATGGTCAAATCTTAAAGAGGCAGGTGTTTTTGCTTTGCCAGGAAATATTAAATTTACAATCTCTCATTAATAATCCTGATCGATCCTATGTAAGAGACCCAACAGCACTGCAGCCAAGTGACACGAGCAGAGGCCTTGAGTGTTGGAAATCCTAGGTTGACAGTTCCCTTCATAAACTTTGGTTTTGTCATCTGAAAATTAGAAAATGTCATGGGGTTTTATAAGAATTAAAATTGAAAGTAGGCGGGTTGTAGAGTTTCTCTGATAGCAGCCCCTTGATGAATGGGTGTGTCTGACTCCATTCCTTCCCCTGCCTAAGGAACGAAAGTTCAGGTGTATGTAGAAATTTGTACAGTACTTTTATATTTTAATGTTCTTCCAAGTGTTTTGCTCATGTTCTATTAAAAAAATCTCCATAGATAAGGAGAGCTTATATTATTTTTCTTGTATTTTTTCAGAAACAGCAACTGAGACATAGAAGAATTGTGTGATACTGTGGAAAGTTGTGAAATTTCCAACTTAGCCACTAAGCATTCTGTGACCTTGAGCACTAGCCCTCTTGTATGTGAAGTAAAAATGTTGAGCTAGAAGTTCACTGTGTTTTCACATAACTCTGAAAGTCTGTAATGCAGCTTAGGCAGAGACAAAATTATAAACAGAATTTTTTTTTTCTGGATGTTAAGTGATATAGCTTTCCTCTCTTGATCATATTGCTTATTTTGCAGTTATTTGCAGCATTGATCTTTACATGAAGAAATCTAAATTTCTTTGCCCTTTAAAATCCGATTTAATTTAAAATTTAAATGTATGTGTCTTAGAGTAAATGTTGCTCAACCACCAGTGATTTGTTGTAACTGCATGGGGGACACACATAAATCAAAAATGCATTTAGAGCCCTGTCCAAATTATAAATTCAATAACTTGGTTCAAATTATAAATCAAATGACTACTGTGCAACTGTCAATCAATCGAAATAGATTAATAACCTCCACTGAAGTGATTTGATGAACTATAGGCATTATGGAAACTGCAAAATTTCAGCTCTAATTTGAAGAGCTCTTTACAGTGTTGGCAGAATGCTTCTACCCACTGGATAATAGGATTAGGGAAATTTATAGAACACATTCCATGGGCTTTACTCTGACAGTTATTTTGGTCTCACAACTGCCCTGTTCAAAATGTAGTCTTATCGCCATTATCATCTTACAGATGAGGGACTGAAGATCAGAGAGGTGAAGTGGCTTGTCCCATGTCACATGCTGATGGATTACAGAGCAGGAGTCAGACCACCCGGGGAGTCTTTCTTTAGATATTGATATCATAACAGCTACACTAGACTCTTTCTTATACAGTTCCCAGTAGAGAAGGGTGACTCATCAGTGAAATTTCATTGGCAAATTATCTTCGGTTGCAAACCACATCTAACAGTTAGCGAATATAAACATTCTGAGAAATCTAAGGCATGTTGGATTCATCTTTTTTTTAAAATAATAAAAATATGCTTTGAATTATTATGCTCAATTGAATTATTTTAGCTTATCAGGGTTCTTCATTCCACCTGTATGTTTTCCATCACTCAATAAAGTTACAAGCTTGCTAAAGTTAGCAGAATTAGAAGCTTTGATTTTTTTTTTTTTTTATATAATAAGTTGCCTGAGCCATTTATCCTCTACCTGCAGCTTCCTCCTTCTATAGATGCAAGAAACACGTCGCCTTGTTCTGGGATTTTGTGAGGGTTATAAACAAAGGATTTCGTGGCAATAACTCGATTTGTTTCCCATAGATAATATATAAGGTTTTAGTAATTGGATTTTATAAATTCATTTCGGATGAGCACCTACTGCAAGATAGCTTCTGTGCTAGCTATCTTCACATGCATTATCTGATCTAAGTTTCAAAACAACACTGAGGGGGTAGTTCTCATTAGAATCAAGACTTCTTAATTCATGAGCTCTATGGAGTTTCTTGAGAAATATAATGAACATGAATGGCCTGCCTTACAGAAACTTAGATGACTCTATTGACCTGATATTCCAACTTCTGAGAATAAAAAAAGTAAAACCTCAAACTTGTACTTCCCAAAGAAAGTATAGTTTCACAAAAACTTACAAAAGTTAAGTCTCTCCACATGGCAGCAACTTTCAACATTCTCCATAACTCCCTGGCCTCTCAGTACTCCGAGGATTCTAACCACCGCAAGAGGATAGACTGCACCAGAGAGATAAGAGAATGAGCTTGAAGTTTTTGCCTCCCACAGTACCCTCTACATTACATATAGCAGTACCAGTGCTTTTATCATTGTGTAATAGCAGTAGTAGTGGCAGCTGCAGGAACAGCGGCATCAGCAGTAGTACTAGTAAATACTTAGGATGTGTATTTCTAGCCAATAAGTTATGAACATTTCAAGGTAGCCTGCACCCCTGAGCTCAGGCTTATCTGCAGCCACCACTAACCACAGGCGAAATCACGTAGCCACTGCTTGACAAATAGAGGAAGTTTATCACTGGTACAACAAGAGACCATGAAACATCATGAAAGTAATGAGAATGTTGGTTATTATTAACAGTAAAGATTCATAGGTGGTTAGAAAGTAAAAAATTGCCTTTACCTATGGAAGACCTTCCTCAGCTCTCTACCCCAGGCAATCACTATTCTGAATTTAATACTAATAATTTCCTCGAATTTTTAAGTTTTTAAAGGTTTTTGTTTTTAGTTTTAATTGTGGCAAATCGAAAATAGCATTAAATTTACCATCATATTTTTAAATGCACAATTCAGTAATGTTATGGACATTCACATTGTTGTACAACCAAACTCCAAAACTCTTTTTGTCACACAAAGCAAACTCTTTACATAATTTCCCTCTTTTCAGATCCTGATAATTACCATTTCATGTCTTATTTTTTATTTTTTAATAAATTTGATGCTCTAATACTTCATATAAATAGATTCATACAATATCTTTGTTTTTAAGACTGGCTTATTTCACTTAGCATAAGGTCTTCAAGGTTTATCCATGTTATAACACAGATTAAAATTTTCTTCCTTTTTAAAGCTGAATCATATTTTATATTATGAATATACACTATTTTGTTTATCCATTCATCTATCAGTGAAAATTTGGGTTGTTTCTACTTTTTGGCTATTACAAATAATGTCTCTGTGAACATAGGTAATAGACAATACTTTCCTTGAAATTATTTTTAATTTTATTATGAACAAAAATATTTCTAAACAGTATATTATTTACTTTAATCTGTTATTGCAGAAAATTATATTCTGAGTTGCATCCATGCTTGCTTAAAAAAGCTTATTTTTACTGTTAACTCAGATTGCTCTGTATAATGACATCTATTCTACTGATGATGGACACTGGGTTATTTCATTTATTTTTTTGCTGATATGAACGTGCTAATTTGAAAATTTTTCTACTGCATCCTAATGTGTTTTCAACAGACTGGCTACTCCAAAGTGACCAAAATATTAGAAACATAAGCATCGCTATGAGTTTATTTGAAATTCGGAATACCAGGTGTCATCTGACCTCCAAATCAGAATCTCCAGTTTGTCAAGAACCCAGTGGAATTTGTAGGCACATTAAGGTTTGAGAAACACTTCTGTAGATTTATGCTAATCTATGTGGTAGCCACTAGAAACAGACTCTATTGAGCTCTTAAAATGTGGCTAGTCTGTATTGCAATATGCTGTAAGTATAAATTACATAATAGATTTCAATGACAATATAAAAATATAAAATAGCTCAATAATTTTTAGCATATCAAAATGGCAATCTTTTATAAATACTGGTTTGAATAAAATGTTTATTTAAATTAATTTAT
>CAUYQU010047751.1:0-15000 GCA_963574635.1 Cheracebus regulus | reverse complement strand
AGTAACACTATTTGCATAAACAGAAAAAAAAAAGGAAAAGAAAAGTAATAAAAATTCTACATCTTAACTTTGTCCCTCCACTTTTTAACCTTTTGGTGTTTCTATTTATATCTTATTGTACTATTTCCTAAAAAGTTGTTGTAGTTATTGTTTTTCATTTGTTCATAGTTTACTCTTTCTACTTATGATAAGAGTAGTATACCACAGTTACAGTGATAAAATATTCTTTTTTCCTGTGTACTTATTATATACCTTCAGGTGATTATTTATTGCTCATTAATGTTCTTCTCTTTCTGATTGAAACATTCCCTTTAGCATTTCTTGTAAGAAAGGACTGATATTGATGAAATACCTCAGCTTTTATTTGTTTGGGAAAGTCTTTTTAAATTTTTTTTAAATTGTACTTTAAATTCTGGGGTAAATGTGTAGATCATGCAAGATTGTTGCATAGGTACATTTCTTCCCACGTTATCCCTCACCACCCATCCTCCCACTATCCCTCCCCTAGACCGCCGCCAATGGACCCCAGTGTGTGATGCTCCCCTCTCTGTGTCCACGTATTCTCAGTGTTCAACATGCGCCTGTGAGTGAGAACATGCGGTGTTTGATTTTATGTTCTTGTGTCAGTTTGCTGAAAATTATTGTTTCCAGGTTCATCCATGTCCCTACAAAGGACACAAACTCATCGTTTTTTTTATGGCTGCATAGTATTCTGTGGTGTATATGTGCCACATTTTCTTTGTCCGGTCTATAATTGATGGTCATTTGGGTTGGTTCCAGATCTTTGCTATTGTAAACAGTGCTGTGATGAACATGCAGGTGCATGTGTCTTTATAATGGAACGATTTATAGTCCTTTGGGTATATACCCAGTAATGGGATTGCTGGGTCAAATGGAATTTCTATTTCTAGATCCTTGAGGAATCACCACACTGTGTTCCACAATGGTTGAAAGTCTTTATTTCTTCTTTATGTTTGGTGGCTACTTTTGCCAGATGTACTATTCTAGAGTAAAAGTTTTTTTTTCTTTCAGTATTTTATATATATGTCATGCCACTCTCTGCTGGATTGTAAGTTTCCCAATGAAAAGTCTGCTTCTAGGCACATTGAAGCTCCATTGTATGTTATTTGTTTCTTTTCTCTTACTGTTTGTAGGTTCTTTTCTTTATCTTTAACCTTTAAGAGTATGAATATTAAATGCCTCAAGGTAGTTTTCTTTGGGTGAAATATGTGTGTTATTTCCTTTTTGTACTTGGATATTGATATCTTTCCCTAGGTTTGGGAACTTCTCTGTTATTATACCTTTGAATAAACTGTCTGTCCCTGTCTCTTTTTCGACCTCCTCTTTAAGGCCAATAACTCTTAGATTTGCCTTTTTGAGGCTATTTCCTAGATGCTGTAGGCATACCTCATTGTTTTTTATTCCTTTGTCTTTGTCTCGTCAAACTGTATTTTCAAATAGCCTGTCTCTAAGATGATTAATTCTTTCTTCTGCTTGGTCAATTCTGCTATTAAAGGACTCTAGTGCATTCTCCAGTACATCAATTTCATTTTTCAGCCCTAGAATTTCTGCTTGATTCTTTTAAATTATTTCAATCTCTTAGTTAAATTTACCTGATAAAATTCTGAATTTCTTGTGTTTTCTTGAAATTTTTGTGTTTTTCTAACACAGCTATATTAAATTCTCTGTCAAAAGGTCTTAGAATCTCTGTTTATCCAGGATTAGTCCCTGATGCTTTATTTAGTTCATTTGACGATATCCTGTTTTCCTGGATGGTGTTGATGTTAGTAGATCTTTGATGTTTGGACACTGAAGAGTTAGGTAATTATTGTAGTCTTCACTGTCTGGGCTTATTTATAGCCATCATTATTGAGAAAGCTTTCCAGATATTTTAAAGAACTTGGATGTTGTGATTTAACCTGAATTAGCTTTTGGGGACACCCCAAGCCTAGTAACACTGTGGTTCTTGCAGATTCATAGAGGTACCACCTTCGTGGTCTTGGACAAGATCTGGTGGAATTATCTGGATTACCATATAGAGACTCTTTTTCTCTTCCCTTACCTTCTCCCAAACATACAGAGACTCTCTTTTACTGTTTGAGCCACCTAAAACTGGGGGCAGAGTGACATAAGTACTCCTGTGGCCACCACCACTGTGGCTGCCCTGGGTCAGACTCGAAGCCAGTAAAGTGCTGGGTCTCACCCAAAGCCAGCTATAATAACTCCCTGGCTAATGTCTATGTTTGGTCAAGGCTCTAGGGCTCTACCATCAGCAGGTGGCAAAGCTAGCCAGACCTGGGGCTTTCCTTTCAGAATGGCAAGATCCCCCAGGCCCAGGGTGGATCTAGAAAAGTTGTCTGGAAGTCAGCCTTCTAAAACCTTAGAAGTTCACCTTGTGTTCTATTGTATTTTGGCTGAGTTGGCACTCAAATCACAAGATGCAGTCCTTCCCATTATTTTCTCCCCTTTCCAAAGGCAGAGAAGCCTCACCCCATAGCCACTGCCACCCTAGGCCATGAAGAGTACTGCAAGACTACTTCTGATATTCCTTTACGGCTCAAGTCAGCTTGTTGTAAATACTTCCTGGCTTGGGACTCACCCTTCAGGGCAGTGACTTCTCTCTGGCCCAGAGCAGGTCCAGAAATGCCACCCAAGAGCCAAGTCCTTTAATTGGGGAACCTAATAGCCTGCTTAGTGCTCTAATCCCCTGTGACCGTGCTGATACCTGAAGTCAGAGAGTCTCAGAGGCTTACCTGAGTCCCACAATATAGTATCTAGGTATTGCTGCTGGTTATTTAGGGTCCCAGTGCTCTTCAGTTAGCAGGTGATAAATGCTTCCAGGACTATGTCCTTTTCTTCAAATCAGTGGGCTTCCCTCTGGACCAAGATGTGTTTAGAAATGTCACCCAGGAGTTTGGGCCTGGGACAGGGACCTCACAACTTTGACCAGTGCCCTATCTCATGGTAGCTGAGCTGGTATCCTACATGCAATACTGAGTCCTCTGCATTCTTCCCTTTCCTCTCAAGTGGAAGGAACGGGTCTCCTTTTGAACAACAAGCTGTGCCTGAGTTTAGGGAAAGGATGATGCCAGCACTGCCTTGGTTTCCCTAGCTAGTGTCTCAGTATATCACATGTCCCCCAGTCCACTGTCTCTGGAGCTAGTTCAGCATGAAGACTTGAGTAAGAATTGCAGTCCGTATGGCCTAGACTGCCTTTCAAGTTTACTTGGAGACACACAGCCTGTAGCCTTCAGTGGTGAGGTTTACAGGCATTTCATTTTAGACCACTCGATCAATAATTTCCCTCTGGCTAGGGCTGGCTAGGGCTGGTTTAAATGCTCCCTCCATGGCTAGAGCATCAGCTCAGTTGGGCCCAGCCTTCCTTTCTGCTCTAACAGGACAACACTTAGTTAAATGCTTCACAAATGTGTTCTCTCTCTCCCAACACCCAGAGAGGCTCTCCACATCAGGCATCCTATCATGTGCATGTATGTGTGGGGAGGAGGGTGGGCGTCAGTGATTCAGAAGTGTTTTTTTCTATCTCTGCAGTGCCTTTTTCAGTGATACAAAGTTAAAACCAGGTACTATGAGCACTAACCTGATTGTTGGTTTTTATGAAGGTGTTTTATTCTGTGCAGATAGTTGTTAAATTGATGTCCTTGCAGGCAGGATGCTTGGGGCAGCTTTCTATGCCACCATCTTCCTCTGCTTCTTCCAACATCTTATTGCTCACCATTTCTTCTTGTATTTCTAATTTCTCATCTAAGGTAACTTTTCTTACATAGTGTATTCTTTGTAATTTTATCTAATAAATAATTAATAGTAAACTCCATTTTTGCTTTTCTGAACATGTCTCTTTTAATCTAATTCTTGATAAATACTTTTAATACAAATAAAATTCTAGGTTGATTTTCATTATCTTTCTCATTTTTGAGGCTATTAGTCCTTTACCTGCTGACTGCCATTCTTGCTAAAAGTTCATTTTTTTGTTTAAATTCAATTATTAGTAAGAGAACTCCGTTTTAATTGAATTTTTTAAAAACATGCACATTTATTGTCCTGTATTGCACAAAAATAAATTCTAGTTTTATATCCCTTAGATTTTTACTCAACCTGAGACTTTGGATCTAGTCTATTCCTCCTTGCATAGTTATCTTTTCTTTATAAATGTAAATCATAACTGTCTCCAGTGCCTTCCTACTCTATACTCCACTTCTTATCTTAGCCACCATACCAAAAATCTGATCTATGTCCATAGAATTTTCAAGTCTCTAGGTTCTAGACTTAAGGCCTTGCTCGTTTTCCACCTGACATAATTTCATTTATTTCTCCTCTTCTTCTGTTTCTTCTCCATTTTCCTCTTCTTCAAAAATTTAAGGATTCATTAATGTATGAAAATTTGAATAATTTTTAACTGTGTAGTTTGATGAATTTGTGTCTATGTAGATACTAGGTATATGGATACACATAATATACATACACTCTATGCACCCACTATGTGTATGAATAGAAATACACACATACAGATATACACATGTATATCTACTACCTATATCAAAATTTAGAACACTTATCCTAGCAGGCTCCCTTTTCTTCCACATAGTTGATATGCCACAAAGACAAATGTTATTCTCACTTTATTACGATAGATGTATTTTGCTTGGTTTTAAATTTTGTTTAATGCAATGATACTACATGCACTCTTTGTATGTGACATCCTTCTTCAACATTTTATAAGAATCATTCATTGTTTTGTACAGTAGAGATACATTTATTTACATTTACATGTAGTATTCTCTTGTGTGAATATTCCAGAATTTATTCATGAATTATTCTGTTGGCAAACATTTGTATTATTTTTATTTTCTTGCTGTTATAAATAAAGCTGCCGTGAACACGTGTGTGCATGCTTTTGATAGGCATACACATTCATGTTGTGGGGTTATATAGATAGGCAGGAGAGTAATTCCTGGATCACAGAATATATGCATGTTTAGCTTTGAAAGATGTTGAGAAACAAGTTTTTGTCAAGTGGTTTTATCAATCTCAATTTCAGTTGTGCTACATCCTTGCCAATGCTTAATATTTTTAGCTATTTTACTGTAGCCATTCTGTTGCTGAGCCCTATTTTTACCTTTTTTTGAGGCACAATGACTGTTTCCAAACTGTGAACAATTAACAGGTAGTAGGTAGAACTTAGACCCTGAATTACTGAATTATACTTTAGCCATCACAATAATGTAAGCCAAAAAATAGGGATGGAAATCTACCCAGAGTAGCTCTCTTGTGCTCTCTCTTGCTCTCTGTCTCTGCCTGTGTGTCTATCTCTCTTTCTCTGTCTCTCAAGACACATACACATACACATGCACAATCCCCTTTGTAATATATGTATTTAATTATATGTTACATATATACATATATATTTGTTTTATTAAAGTACAAATTGATTAAAAATGGGATGAATGATGCAATTACTTGTAATATATATATTTATTTAATTTTACAGTTAAATATACATTTATTATATTTCACATATATACAAATATATTACATATATAAATATACAGAGAGATTTACTATCTTAAGTACAAATGAATTGAAAAAAATGGGCTAAACAATGTAACTACTTGTTAATTACTGTAATTTGTATACCAAATAGAAGCCTAGCTGCAACACAGACTATATTTCAGGAATATCAGTTTCAATTAACATGCAGATTTAAGCTATTAGCAGCAGACTACAGAGGCACTATGGGTATACAAAAAAACAGTGAGGATTGTACAGGCTGCCTTCCCCTGGGACTAACGTTCATAGATAGGGAGTTAGAACTGAATATAAATTATTCTGAAAAATGTCAAAGAAAGCAAGAATTCCAAAAGGGTTATAAAAATGAAAACCACAACTATTCTGTGAGCTCAAAAAAAGGAAGTTTTCTTTATGTAGTTTTAATTATAGGAATCAGAGAGAATGAATAAAGAATATGCTATTTTATGAGAAAAGAAAAATTCAATCTGTAAAATTAAATGGTAGAAGTTTTTTTTTTTTTAAGTTGAAGAAAAAGCATCAGAAAAGACTATCTTTGTGTTAGAAAAGTGTACAGATTGATTGATTCATTGATTTTAAATAGAAAGATCAGTCTTCTTTGGTCGAAATAAAAAGTTACTGAATAATAAGATAGACCCTGGCATAGAGGTGGAATATTTACTGACTAAATAGTAGAACAATAGAATAGAAGGATGAAAGAATAAATGAATGAGTCTATTAATGAGTGAATAATCAATAAATTAGTAATAGGAGGTTTTTGGGTCACAGTTCTCCAGGGGTTCCTTGTGCTGTTGTATGTCTTGTGAGTAAACCACTGATTGCCCTTTTATTCCCTAGGACTTTCTTCTTAAGAATGTTTTGGTAGAGAACAGCTTTGTAAAATAGAGGTTTTTCAGAAACAAAATGAAGTTTTGCTTACTGTCTGATACAATAAAGAGAAAGTCTGGGCATAAAGGCAGATTGGTTTGCAGGACATTTAAGAAGCTTCAGATTCCCTAAGCTCTGGGTTCCTTGCTGTGATGCACACCCACTGTCATGCAGTGTCTCTGAACCTCCACAGTGAAATTGCAGGACTTTAGGGGCAAGTGCAGATGCAAAATACACTCCTGCTGTACCATGAGTAAGAAATATCTCTAACTCAAACCCAGATGTTCCACGTATTCTATTCTATCCCTGTAATTGGCAGACTGACTGGTTAGCTTCCAAGTAGCATAAAATCTCTGACTCTTCTTGACAAAAGTAAACTTAAAGAAAAAAAGCTACATCAAGAGCTTTGGTTGACTTTTAAGAGGCTTCACTAAATTTAGCATTTAAATTACTTTTCACTTTAATAAGATGTCTTTTGTATTTACTTTTACTTCTGGATACACTCTCAAATGTACATAACACATTCTGGCCTCAATCCCTTGCATAAGCCTTTTAGTCTGCTGCTATATTGTAGGCTCTATGCGACTAGAGAGGGTAAACTTTTGTTTATTGGTAAGTCCCAACCATGTGTTCTAATACATACTTATTATGTAAAATGCTTTCTACCTATTTCCACTTTTCTGCTTTCTTTTCTCTATTCATTCATTCACTCATTTGTCATGTATTCATTCATTCACCTGTTTCTTTTTTGATTCTTTAAATTCTATCTGTATTCAAGATCAACTGAGCTTCAGCTTTTCCATTAAGCTCTACTGACCATTCCAGCCATAACTGATCTTTCTCTGTTTGAACTCCTACCACATACACAGTGGTGATCACATTACTATGGACTTAAAATAGAATCTTTACAGACTTATTCATATGTTACTATATTGTTCTTTAATGTTTCTGATTTTCCCAATGACTCTGGATTTATCAAAGGCAGACATATTATGACATGTGTCTTCTAAAAGTTATCCATGACATGTGATACAATCTAGACATAGAATCTCAAAACTGTAATTTAACGTAGTCTCTCTCATCAGCTGATACACGTACAAACATATACACACAATCCTGATGGCACATCAGTATCCAGTAATTTATTCTGGTAAAAATTGAAACAGTAAAGGGAACAAAGTAATGTAAGTGACAAATGCTCCAGGAAATGGCCACTGAACTTATCCCTAATTTACTGGAATAATGGTAAATCCATAATTATCTGAAGTATGAGTGCAATATCACATTTCTTAATTTTGCTCATGATATAAAAAGACTCTTTCCTTACCTTGTCTTTGTCACCATTTTTTTTTGCTATGAGAGAAGGCAAGTGGTCTGAAGTTATGCTGGTGCACAAAGCATGTTAAAATAGCCTTCATTTACGAGCAATCATCTATGAAGGACTAACATTTAAGGAACCTTGCTGTGTCCTTTTTTTGAGATTACAGCTTCCATACAAGTGAAAATATATTTAGATGCAACATAAAATGTTCTCTCTCCAGTTTTCGATTTGTATAGTTAGCATCCATATCTTTTAGAATAAAATGCCCAAATGAGAAATGTCGAAGAATACTAATAACTTCTAATAAATAACTAAAATAGATATTGTCCCAGAAGGGCAACAGCAGGCTGTCTTTCCAAGGAATACGTGTGAGTAAGTAATTTATATTTCTTTTCTAAGGAAATATTGTAAATATGTTTTCTTGTACTTTTCTTTATTCCCTCAAAAATTTCAGAGAAAAACAGATTGAAATGACAGAGAGAATTCTAGTAGTTTATCTTATATCTACTTTTTCTAGGAAAATATTTTGGGTGGGAAAACTCTAAAAAATAAATTTTAAGTAACACTTCAGTTGTACTCTATCTTATATATTTATTGTGGCCAAATCCCTAGTGATCTAGTAGACCTGTGATTAAAAGAGCATTATATAGCTATTTCCTCATTAAGAAGATGACAAATATCAAATTAGATACATATAAAACATATATATTATATGTTACATACAATATATGTCACAGATATAATAGGGCAAAAATATAGCTCTATATTATTCTTTTTTTTGAGATGGAGTTTCGCTCTTGTTGCCAGGCCGGAGTGGAGTAACGTGACCTCAGCTCACTATAACCTCTGTCTCCCGGGTTCAAGCGATTCTCCTGCCTCAGCCTCCAGTGTAGCTGGGATTACAGGTGCCTGCCTGCCACCATGCCCGGTAAATGTTTTATGTTTTTAGTAGAGACAGGGTTTCATTATGTTGGCCAGGCTGGTCTCGAGCTTCTGACCTCAGGTAATCCACTCAACTTGGCCTCCCAAAGTGCTGGGATTACAGGCATGAGCCGCTGTGCCCAGCCAGCTTTATACCAGTCTAATTAGAAATATAATCTAAGAAAAGTGCAGCCATCAAAAACGATGAGTTTGCGTCCTTTGTAGGGACATGGATGAACCTGGAAAACATCATTCTCAGCAAACTGACACAAGAACACAAAATCAAACACCGCATGTTCTCACTCATAGGCGGGTGTTGAACAATGAGAACACATGGACACAGGGAGGGGAGCACTATACGCTGGGGTATGTTGGGGGGAAATAGGGGTGGGACCGTGGGGGGTGGGGAGTTGGGGGCAGATAACATGGGGAGAAATGCCAGATATAGGTGAAGGGGAGGAAGGCAACAAATTACACTGCCACGTGTGTACCTATGCAACAATATTGTATGTTCTTCACATGTACCCCAAAACCTAAAATGCAATAAAAAATAAAATTAAATTAAAAAAAAGAAAGAAAGATGTCAAATTGTCCCAGTTTGCAGATGACATAATCTTATATAAAGAAAAACCTAAAGACTCCACCCAAAACCTCTTAGAACTGATAAACCAATTCTACAAAGTTATAAGATACAAAATTAACATACATAAATCAGTAGCATTTCTATACATCAATAAGAAATCAAGAAAGCAATCTCACAATAGTTATTTTTAAAAAGAAACAAAGTAACTAGAAATAAATTTAACCATGGAGGTCAAAGATCTCTATAATTAAAACTATAAAACACTGATGAAAGAAATTGAAAAGGATACAAAGAAATAGAAAAACATCCCATGATCATGGATCAGAGGAATTAATATTGTTAAAATGTCTGTGAAACCCAAAGCAATTTAAGATTCAATGTAATCTCTATCAAAATATCAGTGTCATTCTTCAAGTAAATAGGAAAACAACCCTAAAATTTATATGGTACCATGAAAGATTCTAAATAGCCAAAGCAATACTGATCCAAATGAACAAAGCTGGAAGCATTACACTACCTGACTTCGAAATATGCTGCAAACCATAGTAACCAAAACAGGACATGGCAGTGGCATAAAAATGGATGCATAGACCAATGAAACAGAACAAGACACCTAGAAATAACTGCATGTATTTATAGCCAATTGATTTTTGACAAAACTGCCAAGAACATACATTGGAGAAAGGACAGTCTCTTCAGAAAATGGTGCTGGAAAATTGGATATCCATATACAGAAGCATGAAACTAGACCTCTATTTCTCACTGATTCCAAAATAAAAATCAACTCAAAATGGATCCAAATGTAAGATCCAAATTCTAAATGTCAGATCAAAAACTCTAAAACTAGTAAATGAAAATGTAGGAGAAATGCTTCAGGACTTTGGCCTGGGCAAAGATTCTATGGAGAAGCCCTCAAAATCATAAGCAACAAAAGTAAAAATAGAGAAATGGGATTTTATCAAACCTAAAAACTTCTGCACAGCAAAGGAAACAATCAATAATAGAGTGAAAAGACAACCTATAGAATGGTTAAAAATTATTTGCAAACTATTTCTCCAACAAGGGAATAATATCCAGAATATACAAGGAATTTAAAGAACTCAACAGCACAAAATAATAATAACCCAGTTAAAACATGAGCAAATCCCAAAAATATATACAACTATAATACATCAATTTAAAAAAGCATTTCAGGAAAACAGTGAGTAAATTATGTGAGTAGATATTTATCAAAACAAAACATACAAATAGCAGAAAAGTATATTTTCAAAAAGCTCAACATCACTAATCATCAGGGAAATGCAAATCAAAAACACAAGGAGATATTATTTCACCCCAGTTAGAATGGCTATTATTAAAAAGATAAAAACTAACAAAATGCCAGCAAACCACATCCAACAGCACATCAAAAAGATTAGACATCATGATCAAGTGAGAAGAAAGAGGAACTCTTATGCACTGTTTATGGAAATATAAATTTGTGCACCCATTATGAAAAAAGTATAGAGCTTCATCAAAAAACTAAAAAACTGAACTAGCCATATGATCTAGCAAACCTACTATTGGACTTATATTCGAAGTGAAGGAAATCAGTATGTTGAGGGGATAGCAGACTCATATGTTTAAACCAGCACTTTCACAATAGTGAAGATATGAAATCAACCTAAATATCCATCAACAGATGAAGAAAGAAAATATGATAGATATACACAACAAAATACTATTCAGCCATAAGAAAGAAGGAAATCCTAATATTGTCAGCAACATGGATACCTTTGGAGGACATTGTGTTAAATTAAATAAGCCAGGCACAAAAAAATAATTACCACATGTTCTGTCTGTGGAGACTAATAAAGTTGATCTCATAGAAGTAGAGAGTAAAATAGTAGTTACCAGAGGCTGGACAAGGTAAAGGAGAGAGGAGATAAAGAAAGGCTGATTAAAAGATACAAGACTGGCTGGGCACAGTGGCTCACGCCTGTATCCCAGCACTTTGGGAGGCCAATGTGGGCAGACCATGAGATCAGGAGATTGAGACCATCTGGCTAATACAGTGAAACCCTGTCTCTACTAAAAATACAAAAATTAGGTGGATGTGGTGGCGCATGCGTGTAATCCCAGCTGCTCGGGAGGCTGAGGGAGGAGAATTGCTCGAACCAGGGAGTCGGAAGTTGCAGTGAGCAAAGAATGCGCCACTGCACTCCAGCCTAGCGACACAGCGAGACTCCATCTCAAAAAAAAAAAAAAAATACAAAATTACAGCTAGAAAGGAGAAATAATTTCCAGTAGTCTATAGCACTGCAGGGTGACTATAGTTAACAATAATTTATTGCATTATTTCCAAAAGCTAAAAGAAAGGATTTTAAGTATTCCCAACACAAAGAAATGATAAATATTCAAAGTGATGACTATCATAAATACCATGATTTGATTATTACTCATTGTATACATTTAATAGAATATCACACTGTCCTCCATAAATATGTATAATTATTATGTGTCAATTAAAAAACAATACTTTAAAAAAAAACTAGGTGAATGCATGCATACTGACTACTTACTAAAAATTGTCTTATTGGCTTCAATTGCATTCCAGCTTGCTATTATTTTAAACAAAATTTTAAATGTAGATAAAATATGTCACAGAAAAAGCTATAAAGCTGCAATAAATCATTCTGAAAGCACAATTCATAAAAATTTGCTTACATGAGCACTATGTTAGTAATTTAGTTGTGGATCTTCTTGACAGGTAGGCACTATTGAGTGCATGATTCTAAAAAGAAATATAAAGACTTACTCTGACACTCACCAAGTCTGCTCAGCATTAAACACAAGAGTGCAATGCACTAGCAGTACAGTTGTCACAAGGGAACCAACCACGGTTGACCCTTAAACAACAGAGATTTGAACTGGATGGGTCCAGTTATATGCAGATTTTTTTCAATAAGTACAGTTGGCTCTCCACACCAAACTCAAACCAAACACAGATTGAAAATACAGTATTCTCAGAATGTAAATATCTGTATAAGGAAAGCTGACTTTTTCTATCCTCAGATGCTTCGGGGCCAACTCTAGGATTTGAGTATGCATGGATTCTAGTATTCACAGGTGAATCTGGACTCAATACCCTGCAAATAAGGAGAGACAACTGTAAATTGATGCCTATTAATATAAATTTTATCCTCTGACTTTAGAACTGTCAGAGAATAAAACTGTGTCAAGTTATAACATAATCATGAGTCATGAGAAAAAAATGGTCTCCACTGAACAGATTCTATTATGTCCTAGGGAAAATTAGTAACAAAAAAAGTGCTGAGTATGCAGGTATACCATATGTATACCCTACAATCATGAAACAAAAGTTTTAAAAACTTTAAATTCGAGACTTAATTCTTCCATTCACTATTGTATGACATTGTAAGAGTCCCTTCATCACTCTTGTCTTCCATTTCTTCATCTGTTATCTTGCAGCATTTAATTACAATTTACAATTATTCCATTTATTATGGTTTTGTCCATCTACTTTAATAGAATATAAACCGCATAATGATAGGATCTTGCCTGTATCAGTACTACAGTATCCCTATCACCTAGCACAGGGCCTGGCTTATCGTAGAGGCTTGTTAAAGACATTGGCAAAATGGCTTAAATTCTATAAATAAACTCTAACTCATAAGATTTTCCTAACTAAAGAAGATCATTTGGTGCCAGCTCTTTTGTAAACTGTAAACTATTGCAAAAAAAAAAAAAAGTCATTATTAACCATACATTTCAATAAAGTCTTCCTGAATTTACAAAAAGCAAAATGAAGACTTACTAGCTCTGCACTGTAACTAGTAAGACTGCCAATGAGTCACTTGACTTCTCAAGACTACAGGGGTACATCTTAAAGTGGAGCCAGCCTACCTCATCCTGATAAGAGTACAAAATAATGTATGTGTGGAAGGCTGCATAATGATCCCAATCCCAGTGTCCTAATCCCTGGAACCTGTGAATTTTACCTTAAATGCCAAAAGGGACTTTTCAGATTTGACTAAGTTAAGGATCTTGAAACAGGGAACTTACCCTGGATTATCAACATGGGCTCAGTGTGATCACGAGTTTCCTTTTAAGAAGAGGGATCTGAGTCAGAAAAGGCAATTCGATGATGGAAGCAAAATTGGAGTGATGCACATTGAAGATGTAGGAAGCCAAGGAATACAGGCAGCCAGTAGTAGCCAAAAAGGGCTGGGAAATGAATTTCTACCTTCAGAGCCTCCAAAAGGAACCAGCCTTTTGACACCTTGACTTTAGCCCAGTGACACTGACTTTAGAACTGTCAGAGGATAAATTTGTGTTAAGTTATTAAGTTTACGGTAGAAATTACAATAAGCATTAATATAGTGAATCAAGTCGGTTTAGCTGTGAAGCAGTATACCAGAATAATGTGTAGTGTTTTTTTTGTCTGAGAGAACAGTATAAAGGGATCTCTTTCAAAGAGATCAAAGTTCAAAGGAGCCAGGCATCAGCTATTGAACTATATAATAGTACCCTAAAAAGATTGTTTGCTTAGTACCTTGTTATTGTTAGAAGATTGCATCAGGGAAAAATATTAACCCCCACCTCTCTGACAAGAACATTTTAGAATTATAATTAAGGCCTCCATGTGTTGTAGTACTTTTTTGTACATTGACTCATTTAATTCTTGCAACATCCCCATGTGGTTAGTATCAATATTCCCATTTTTTTAGATAGGAAGACTGTAGTTTAGTGGAATCAAGTAACTTGCCCAAGGTGAAGCACATGTCTAAGTGAAGGAGCAGAGGCTTTTGGTTTTTTTGATTTTTTTTCTTTTTGGTGGTAATTTGGCTATGAAATCATGAAGCTCCCTTACAGATCAAGCTGAGAGCAATAACAAAAAAAAGTGCTTTGTCCTGCCTCCTGCTATCTCACTGGTTGCCTGGGGACTGATTTCTCATGTGCTCTATCTCTGTAGTACCTACGTAGAACAAAATGAAATTGGACTTCTGCCTAAAGTTACACAGTTTCACTCCAAAGGGTATGAGATTGCATATTTCTCTATCCACATTAACTTGCCAGACATTTAATTACATTGAGAGCTCTTTACTCTGTTCCATAGTTAAATTTTAAAAGAGGAATAAAAACTTACCAGAAAATGAATTCATTCTTTCAGGATTTTGCTGGGTACTGGCTGGATTGAACAAACTTTGGTACAGTTCAGGCTTTTTTGGTCTTTCCCCCTAAAAATAGATATATGTGTAAAGACAGTGTTCACTTGCAGCTTATCTTGCAACTCTATGGAGATAAGTCTCCATAGGCTCCTGGAACCATGGATCTTCCCATGGTCAAGATAGGGATGAAATCTTGACCATGGGATTAATAATGCTCTTTATTAATAATGCTTTTTAAAGTCTGAGATTAATAATGCTCTTTAAAGTCTGAGAGGTCCCTAAGAATACCAGCTTGTCTACACTGTTTACTGAAAATGTACAAACTAATATTGTAGACTTGGTTCACTGGGTTACACAGCCTCATTTTGGCTACATAACATTGCTCAGTAAATTTTTGCTTGGTTTTACATATCTTAGTGGATTGTAATCCAGAGACTAAATGTGTCCTATGCAACATCGTTGAAAGCTGCAAATGAATGTCTCAAATCTTCCTAATATTTTCCTGTGCTTTCTTTCTCTTTCTGCTATTTTGTGGTCTTTGTCTTTACTAAAACCTTTTGAAAGTACGCTTTGTGGAATCCTGTGAGTTTTTC